>JAHWFO010029187.1:2003923-2018876 GCA_023313115.1 Rhysida immarginata | reverse complement strand
TAAATAAATAAATAAATAAATAAATAAATAAATAAATAAATAAATAACTCAAAATATTGTTTTTCGAAATTTATGTGCTTTGAAGCCATTCAAATAATCTAATCCTTCTTTTTTATTTTTTCTCCAATATTTGCCTTTTCGGATATACATATGCTAAGAAACTATAAAACCACTGAGCTGACGTTGGGAATTAGTGTGAAAAAGAGTTTATTTGATCAAAATGTTTTTTACGAATAAACAAAATAATGTTTATTCTATAATATGAAAGATCTCATGTTTGATCTTTAGCTGATTTGTATCGTAGATAGGCATCGTAAAATTATTTTTTATGCTTGTGCGCGGCAAATATCATGTAGAAGCGTGCTACTGGGGAACGATCTTGGTGCCGGTGACGTCATCTGCGCAGTAGCGGTGAATTTTGGCTCAAGAATTGCGGGACCTTGTTTCCACTGACCTTGGTTTTACCCAAGACGGCAAAATACCACTTTTTCCGTCTTTTTGGTAAAATAGGATGTAGAGCTGAAATGTTTGCAATCTTTGCACGAGATTAGTGCAATCGCACATTTGTCATGCTGTAAACAACATACTATTAACAATAACCGAATAAACATAACATATGGACCTTAGTGCAGATGTTAAATGGTTCTTAAGGAGATTCTTAAGGTCAACAACTCAATGTTCATTGTTGATTTTCAGTGGTTGACTGTAACCCACCTGTCAGCTCTGAGAACTATTCCATTGCACCCAAAAAGTCAAAGTCAGAATTTTGAACCAGCCAGGGCAAGCAGCATCAGTCATACATGTCACATGACATTTGTTGGTTTTTCACTTTCTTTGTTCAAAAAAGTACAGCACATTGCTGACCTTTGAGCAAGCAGCAAGCGGGAATGCCACGTTTATAACCCTGCAGCGTGTTTGCCAGACGCTCTGGGTTCGTGCTCTCACCTGTCGGTCACAGTTCAAACTATGACCGTCAGAAATGAGACCAATTTATAGGACAATCATGTGAGGTTTCAAACTTTTAGCGCAGTTTTAAGATAACTTTTTTATTTTCTGTCAGAAATGAGAAATTCGATCACACAAGATGATTGTAACGTGCATCACCAACATCTGGCATTTTTAACACTCGCTATGTGCTCCACTTGGCGGCAGAGTTTGCAGCTTCGCACCACAAAGTGCCACAAACTTTCATCTGTGTAGCATTGTTCGTGTCATAGAAACAAATTGTGGTGCATTACTTTTTGTAATTAGCTTATTCAATGTTTAATTAGAATTTTTAAAAAATGAACATAAAATAGAGTAAAGATCCTCAGTTTTGCTTTCATAGTTCAAAAACCTCAATTGTCTTGGCATATGGAAATGTCTACTAATGGTCCACTGGTGCTAAGGTTCACCAACTTGCCAATGATTTTTTTTCTCTTTAAATGATTTTACTGCATGTTTTCAATTCTAAAACTTATTCACTGGAAGCACTATTAAGCAGTAAAACAAGAGCGTGTGATGCAAAAACTGAATACTCAGAAAATAGTCAATTCAAATTCTGTGTTTTTCTCAATAAATTTACCATTAATATCTTTAAAATTAAAATGTTCTTATGTTATTGATGAATTTAAACATGGGAAAGTCCTGTATAACTCTCGGCATGTTTACATTTTCAAAAAGATTGTTTTCTAAATTTGAAGGTGAATAAGAATAATTAATGTGGTATCTTTCTGTTGCCTTCTGCATGGTTAGTCAAGGACAAGCACAAACATCCATGCCATAGCAGGATTCAAACCAGCAACTTGAGGACTGAAACCTGTGCCTCAGTGCTCTTGGCCACTAAATGGCACATTAATAATAAACTGATATTTTTGGAGCATATTATTACTTGACTGTTGAACATGTTGGCAAGATCTTCCATAGTACTTGGGCACTTTTTTGAATTTAACACTTACGTCATATGGGGCTCAACAAAACCATTACCTGGGATACAAATACTAAATATTCCAAGAGGCTATTAAAATGTACTTCATGAAAGCCACTTGGCTATTGCACAGGTAGCCATTTGACAGAGCTTATTAATATGGAAAATCTAAACCAGCAGTACAGAAGTGATATCAAAACACACCAAGCAATCACCATGTACATAAGCCTCACTGAAAAGAAAGGTTGGTTGGTTGATTAGAATTTTTGGCGTCAACTACTAAGGTCATTTTGTGCCTTCTGCACAAGATATATCTGTATGCAGCCCGGGACAAACACAGACATCCATGCCCACAGCGGAATTCGAACCCACGACCAGGTCGATTCGAGAAGAAAAGAAAGGGCTATAGGCCTCAAAGAGACTGAAGTACGTATTTGCCTAATAATTCGTTATGGACAAGAGGTCTTGGTTTTTGCATCATAAAAGAACATGTCTGAATTTGATAAATTTGATAGATGGTAAGAATGTGCAGTGAAGAGAAGTGGTCGGTGACAGATACTATTTTGGAACTTTTAATATACGTAAGAACCACTTAGGTAGTTTAAAGATACGAGTCAAATTGTAAGAGGTGGTCACTCCCTAAATTTTTATTTAAAAAAAAAACCCTTCTTCCTGATAGCACAGAAACTCAACAATGCCAGACATTATCAATTGTGAAGGTATCACATGATTAATCTTCGAGTAGCGCAATCGGCTGGACTTTTTAGACACAGCCTAAGAAGCATGTTGTCTATTTTAGATCAAATGAAACCATATACAGGGATCTATCTAGGGTCAATTTGGTACCGTTTAAGGGTACCTTCACAAAATTATTTTAAATGGAAACTGTATTTTCACAAAATTTTAACGGTGTTTATCAAAGTATTACCTTTAGGAAATGGCGTTTATCAGCCTAAATAATGTCAATTCAAATAAATAAAAGTACGGTTTTTTGGGTTTTTTTTTATTAAATTAAACTCTGTGTTTTAGATTTTTTATTAAAAATGTTCACAATAATCTAGGTATTTTCTAGGGTATAGATTTTGAAATTGTAGATAGACCCCCGATATATCCTCTTTGGCAAGTAGGTTCCAAGAGTCTTTTCAATTTGTATAGTTCTGTGAATAATGCTATTACAAGTAAGTATTTCATGTAAACCACTTCAGTAATGAAAAATTTAAATGAAATATACAAATTACAATAATATTAACAATCTGGCCTGAGGCTTGATTCATAACACGGCACCATCGACGTTTCCTTTCATTATCTGATAATACGAATCCCGGATAATACGAACCAAATTTCTGGTCCCGAGATTCATAATAACAGTAGTGATTGATGATACTGGTCGAATAGTCGAATACTTGATTACCGATTCTTTTACAAACAGTAGTCGATAATTTCAATTACGAATACGATTACTCTAAATCAGTATGACAATTTTTCGACTACTTTTTTAATTTTTAAGGTAATTCTTTTAATAAGTTTTATTTAATATTATTTAAAAAATCCTTCATCATTTTGACACATAATTTACTTGAATAAAAATTAAGATATGATTAAATTTTAATTTTTATTTATTTTGAAATTTTATTTGGTCATACTCGTAAGTTTTTAAATGATGTTTAATTCCAAAACAAATCATTTACATTGATTATATTTAAACAACGTATTGCAATCATTTATACTGTTTACTATTACCAAAAATGAGGTACATTGCCATTTAAAAAAATAACATATTAGCGTTTTTAGCTTTGATTCTATTTCTCTTTTGGGAAATAAGCTCACCTGCTTTACTAAATAAACGTTCTGATGGAACAGACGTTGCAGAGCAACAAAGATAAGCTAAGGCCAAATATTGCATTTTCTTAATGTCATTTCAGGTATTTTTCCACCATATTAACCTCTTCACGACCAGTGACGAACATGCATTCGTCAAGCTAGACCCTCCGTCCAATACCATGATGAACATGTGTTCGTCATTTTCAGTTATTAATTGTATTAACTAAATGAAAACGTGGTTTTTAAGGAATGAAACAATAAACTCATCTGGGACAGTTTATTCTTTTATGGGTCCATTTTCCTGTCAATAGATGGAACCATTGCGATTATTTCCTAGTTGCTTATTTCAACACCGTTGTACATCATATTTGTACTGTTTTAACATTTTTTTTTGCTCCTTTTTCGTAAAAAATGGATGATGATAATTATGTCGATGCAAGTAGTGATGTAGAAGATCATTCGTAAAAAATGAATGTGTGTAATGAATTGATTATTCCTTCTGTTCCAAATTGCATGCTCATTTTTCCATAAATATTTAGTGCGATAAGAGACCTGTAATTTCCAACACAGGGAAATATCAATTTTCTTACAAAATTGTACATGAAATTGTACAAGAAAATTGTACATCAAAATTTTCTTACAGAAATTATACTGGTTTGTCAGATAGTACCTAAAATCTGGTCCTGAGAGGTATCCTTCAAAATTTAGGCTGGTCATGAAGAGGTTAACCTTCCGTCAGGCGCAATACTGTTAGTCACATCTTCAAGTGCAATGAGCCTGTTAAACACATTCTATTAAAAGATCTGATTGTAACCATAAAACCTTTTATTTTTTTTTAAATCATCCTTCCATTAAAGGAAAACATTTTTTAAGAGTTTTCTGTTAATTTAAAATGTAAGAGTTATTAAAAAAATGAAAAATTCACAAAATTCACAAGAGCAGTATAAATGAGAGGGGCAATGTGCCTGATAGGCCACATTAAGGAAGACATGTTTTATTATGAATATATTTGCAGTATTTATATGTTAAATGAATAATATAATTCAATTTAGTGAATCAATTTTGAAAAAATACATGCCTCAGAAACTTTGCAAAATTAATTGCAATGTGCCTGACAGAACACTTTCATCACTATCCTCAATCAAAACTTTTTGACATGAACTAACAGATATATATGAAAAGGTCACTAAATAAGAGACAGCTATTCAAAGTTTCAAGTGTTTCTGGCATCTAGGAGGGTGAAGGTGATCTATAATATGAGAGCTGTGCCTCTTACATCAGTTGCGCCCGACGGAGGGTTAAAGGATCTATATCATCTTCAACTGTCTCGGAGTCCAAATATTGCTTTACAATTGACAGTGCATTAGAATTATCCTGATTTGGCTTCTTTTTGATAGAATTTTGATAAGATTCCCAAAACTTAGATTTACATGATGTTGAAGTTGTGCCTGTATTTTTATTTTCAGTAGATGATGCAGGTGGCAACACCTTTGAAACTTTATCCATTGGATGAAAAACTTTTTCCATGTAAATTCATGGATGAAAAACACATGGAGGAAAGCATAGACAATTTTTGAGCCAGACGATTAATAAATTTAAAAAAAAAAAAAAAAATTCCTAAATCAACCAATTGTGGTAATCAATAGTAGTCGATTATTCAAGGTAGTATTTGAATACGACTACTGATATTTAAGTAATCGCTGGTATAGATTACTTTTGTATTCGAATACTCCATCACTAAATAACAGGTTGGAGTGTATTTATTTATTAATACAGTGCGCGGCGCCTAATGTGATCATTTTGGGACCAAGCCAAAGTAATAACAATAACCGACTGATAACAATAGCCAAAATTGCATAAAGATGCAGCAGAAGGGAAAAAATTCAAAATTATAGTGTCTATTATTGTTATTACATGTGTTTCTTATGATTGTGTAGTACATGTACAATAGATATAAAGTTCAAAGTATATTGTACTCTAATTGTAATGTAAGTACGTGTACTTTAATTAAGAATCTTTTACTTTTGGTTTAGAAACTCTATCTTCATTTGTTTAGTACAATTTTTGCAGAGAAGGTCATTAATGAATTTTTCATTTTCATATTGATTTGTAAAGTCATTTGATCTATGTCTTACACCCACCTGTAAAATTCGTAGACCTTCTATCATTTTAGCATTTGTTGGCAGTGTTTCAGACTTCATCACTTTCATCTTCTCGAATTGTGTGTTGCTCTCACGTGGACAGCGCATGTGAACGGTAGAATCAAAACCAAACCCTTTTTTCACACGGGAATATTTTTAACCAGGAAGTGAACAAGGGTGAAGTACATGGGAAAAACTCAGACTTGCTTTCAAAATGATAACAATAAACGAAGTAGTGAACACATTAAACTATGATTTTAACATGTTCACATATTAAGGCGGTTGGGAATTCTTGATTCGATAACATTAACCGTGATCACATTAAACGGGACCCACTGTATCTGGAAGCATGGCATGAAAAAATTCCTACTGGGTTTAATTTCCAGTTATACCTCAAAGATTGTCCATATAATTTGTTTGGGAAAACTCAGATTTTTTTATGTAAAAATAGATATAATTTTATTTGTATTTAATTATTCTATTTTTTCTATTCTTTAAGTTTTTTTTACTGTTTTACAGACAGTGATTGTTGAGTATATATTGTTTTAATAAGTGTTAATTAAAAAATCTCCACGTGATTATCACTGTCTGCAGCTAGTTGTCCTCGCGAATAATTTTCGTGATCACGAGGATGTGTGTTCCACTATTGTTGATGTTCTTTCCGTGGTTACTGTTTTTTTTATTTCAGACAGATCACTTCCAGCTTCTGGCTTGACCAGTCGTCCCTCCCTCTCGTCCTCCACGTCCTTCAACTTCCATTTATCATTTTCATTCCAATGCTATGCAAATTACTCCTACCCTGCCGTTCGATGTTTAGTTTCTTATTGAATTTCTCACTTTCTCGCGGCAGCCATGATTCTTTACCGAGCAGCACTGTTTTGCGGGTTTACCCATAAGATAATAATGAAATTTCTTTTAATGATATTTCAACAATAACGTGCATAAGGGACGCCATGCTGCACATTTCAATTCTTATTTCCCATTAATAATTAATAATGATTTCACAGTCTTTCTTTAGACATTGTGGGAATTTTGAAATTTCTTTTCCTTATTCTTTATAAGGAATTGGTCTGTCTCAATTTTTATATTTAATCTCAATTCGCTCAATGTAGCGATTAATATTTCTCGTTACAGTGTTTTGCTGTATTTAACGTACATTTAAGTATTTCTTTATTTTATTCCGAGAAATATTTTCTTTTGTAATTGAGATCGCAATGCCTATTCCTCAATTAAATCATATTGTATAGAACATTCTTTTGTACAAAATTTTTGTATTTTATAAATAAATATCACAATTTTTAAACCAAAATAAAAGTCTTTAAACGAGCCACGTTTACTCTTAAGTTTATATTTGCAATGTATTTTTTAAATTATACTGTTTAAATTCGTTTGTTTTTTTTTAATGACGCATTCTTTGATGTTCATAATTTCTGAATTTCTTTGCATATTAATTGTTTTCTGATTGCATTTACGGTACTGGATATTATTTCAATATTTATATTTGTATAATTTGGTTAATGATCGTGTTATTTATTGTAAGAGCCAGGATCACAACTACTCCTGTCCTTTACTCTCATTTATTTTTGTTGCAGTGGCAGTTTCGGCTTAGTAGATTTATGTTTTTTAATAAAATTAAAAACCAAAGGAGGTGTAATATATCAGAAACGAACTCTTTAAAAACATAATGGGGACATAATGTATTTATTTCCTTTTTGCATCTTAAAAATTTGAACAAGTGTGATTTGCAAATATTAAAGATAAGAGACAACTTCATTAATATAGATAATTTTTTTTTAATTTTTTTATGATCTATTATCTTAAAATTATTCCATTACTCTTTTCACAATAATAAATGATATCGAGTTTAATTTATTTTATGGTTTATTTAAATCCATCATTGCTTTGATGTAATAATTATAACACTACACGCATCTACATCTATTAAACTTCTCATTAAGCTAATTAATTAAGCTACACATTATAAACACGTAACGATCAAACAACGTGGAACTCCTTCCTTTCCTAAAAAGTTACACCTTTCGCCAACTAACTATCAAACGTGTACATATTTCAAAGGAGATTAAAAAGCGGAGTGAATGGCCTGCACCAGCGGCAAGCCCACGCGCTACATCCATCCACCCAGCCAACGGGGGCGAGGAAACACCTGTCAAAAGAAGTTAGGTTTAAATTAAAAGCAACCATCAGAATTCGTGTTGGGCTCACTAGATCATAAAGAACTAAAAATGTTTTCAAGATATCCAGTGGGGATAATCAAAAGCGACCAAAATAGACAAATCGGCTATGGCAAATCGATAAACCGGCAACGAGCGATACGTTAACGATTCGGTTGGGTATGGAAGGTGGGATTACCGAAAACACACAGATCAGATGTGTGTTTTCATCTGCGAACACACATGTACACTTTGTGCGAGCTAAAACTTGCTCAGCTAAAAAAAATTAAGATTTTATAAGTGATGAATAAACACCAAAATTTCTATCCCTCCCTCTCTCACCCTCTAAGAACTGAGCGCATAGAATGCTTGTTGTTGTTGTTTGTTTTAGTTAACGCGTGCTAATTTTCAAAAATGCCAGTGGTTACGATGTAAAACAAGTTCTACCGAAATCCGGGCAGGGTGAACCACAATCTGAAAAATCGAGTGGGTTGTCAAAGGTATTGCACGTTGTAAATACGAGCTGGTTGTTCATCCCCCAGAAAAACAATGGGTGGGGGAGCGATAAAAACATGATTCAGTCATCGCATTATACTCAGGTTATTTCACTTACCTTAGAATAAAGTTCAAAATTCGGCATCTTGTTCACAAGAAGACTCTCTTTTCAAGCTTGTCTTTCGGAAAAGCAAATCCCATGTTGACTCGTTTCAGATCTCTTCAAAATTCAAAGAAATGTTTGTTGTTTTTTTTTCCTCTTCATTCAAAGATTGTACAAATATAAATAAATAAGGGCGTCTAACCGTAATTTACCTGACCTTCCCTATCTTTGGATGCTCTCCGCGCTAAAGCGATGCCTCGTGATATCATCGCTCCGCAGAGATATCTTACAGGCTGGGCAGGCAGGCAGGCAGTCTTTTTCGCCTACGAGGATTCCTAGTAGGTAGTGTTGGAGAAGCCAGTCCTCAGGTCGGTTGCCTCCACAAAAAGTAGTATTCCTAAAGGCTGTTTGCAATTTTCACCTCCTATTGGCCGAGTATTAAAACAAAGCGAAAAAAATTTCGACTAACAATGTGACGTCAATGGAGATGAAGTGTCGGCCATGTTTAATACTCCGAATCAATAACTGAAATAAAAACACATCCGTCACTCGGCAGGTTTTGAGGGCATCGCCAGTTTCATTTGTTTTCCCAGACAGAGCGCAGAAAATTCGATTGTTGTTGCTTTAAAAAAAATGCGTAACGGTATCTGTAAAATCCGAATGGAACTCCCCCGCCGGAGAAGGGGAAACCGGCGTGTACATGGATGTAATGTTAAGGTAAAACATGTGATAAATCTTTGGGAACATAAAGTAAAAGGCAGCGATCACCTCGGAAATCTAAGTGATTGCTGTCGTGTAAACAAGGGAATTCCTCATTGAACGCACGCAGCACTTGAAATCGCGATATTGCTTTTCCCCAGGAATAGATGAAGAGTACAACAAGCATCGTATTCGTCGAGCAAATACCTTTCGTTATTTGATGACATTCATCCTATCATCCATTCCTGGTATAAACTTGATCCAAAGTTACAATTTATTCCAACTCGTTACGTGATAATTTTGAATATTGCTCAAATATTTGCTCAAAAATTTCTCCTTTGTCTCTTACTATGTAGAAGAAATAATAAATAAGTACTGGAGCTCGTTCTCCAAACATCAGGTAATTATTTGAAAAAATGGAAGGGAAAAATTCTACGACCTGGATTCGAACCAGGAACCACGAGTACACGCTCGATGTCTCTACCACTTGGGCCACCACAGACACTATACAGCTTAAGGCCGGCTAGACAAATCTTAATATAGTCAGCCTTGGTACAGCTATACTGTCGTCACTGAGGGTGTGTCTAAAAAGTCCGACTGGTCAAAGCCCGTCGCAAAGCTCGTTTTGGAGCGACCAGTGGCTGACTCGAAATTTCAACTATGTCAGATCGATGTGGGAACGATGCAGGCATACGTAACTGGCTTTATTCGTTTTAAATTTTCTCCCGATTCGGACGACCCTTTATTCATAAAGTAACGACCGGTCGTGATGAGCATTTTCATAAGCGATCGGTCGCGGTCGGCTGCCTCGATGAGTAAAATCAAAATGGCGGACCAAAATAGAAAATTCAAGTGTTCGAATGCCCAATACGTAATAAATATATTTTGGAGAAAGGAGATGGCAAATTACAATGAGGAACCTTGCTGCAATGCCATTTCGAAACAAAATGCTCACGACCGTGCTGTCCATGAACGAACAAACGGAAGCAAATAGCCACCGATCGTATCACGTAATCTGTTGGCGACTGGTCACATGGTGCGATCAGTCGGCGGTGTTCGTTTCCATTTGTTCGTACTTCATGGACAGCACGGTCGTGAGCATTCTGTTTCAAAAGGGAGTTAAAGCAAGTTTCATCATCATTTAAGTGTGGCTCCCACATGCGTAAAAACAACGGCAGAAACAGGGCCTTCTAGATCAGACAGGGTAATTGATCTAGAAGGCCCTGGCAGAAACCACAAAGCAGAAAATTTTTATGACGTCACTTCCCGTTTTCGTCTTTTCTGCCCGACTGAAAATTTCTGCTTTTTGGAGTTGGGTTGAGTTCAACTTTTAGGATAGAAACGGTTTATCAGTCAATAGAAAATGATCTCTGTAGTGGCGTCACAGCGATGTCCTCTCTCTCTC
The DNA here is from genome assembly GCA_023313115.1 of Rhysida immarginata. NCBI lineage: Eukaryota > Metazoa > Arthropoda > Chilopoda > Scolopendromorpha > Scolopendridae > Rhysida > Rhysida immarginata. Next base: position 2,008,135 of record JAHWFO010029187.1, on the reverse strand, counting down.
TCTCTCTCTCTCTCTCTCTCTCTCTCTCACACACACAAAATAAAAATGTCAGACGCTCAGCTCACAAAGATGAAGAAGCTGAGAAAGAAAAATGATGTGGAAACCGTTAATAGATGAGGTGTGAAATATAAATTTATTCATACAAGTTGAAATAATCAAATTAAATTACGTGTACAACAACAATTAAATACAAAAATTCAATACGAGGATTGATGAGGAATGAACGAACTCTGCGCAGTCGAAGCCAACCATTTAGATCGATCGACAGCTTTGTTGCAGTGCATTTGTGTTGGGCAAGAATGCAGAAAAAAAAGCCCGAGCCACGCCGGGGTTATCAACTAGGTTATGTGGTAGCATAGCAGATCCAAACATTTAATAAAAACACATTTTGACTATATTCTGTGTGAATGTGAATATTTTGGAAACTGCTGTCTCATGCTTTTGAGTTTCTGCTAAGTGGGACACCTCCAGGAGCAGAAAGTAAAGACAGAAAAAATATGCCATGGTTTCTGCTAGTGGGAACCACACTTTAGTACGATTTAAAATTGTGTACATACATTTTCTTCACCCGTTTTTTTCTTTTTCATATTCATTCCTTGTTTCTTGATGCTGCCCAATATGTATTTCACCATCTCCTTTCCCCCCAAAATATTTATTACATGTCGAACATTACACATAATTTGTCTATTTTTGTCCGCCATTTTGATTCTACTCACCGAGGCAGCCAACTGGCGTTGGATTCCGGTCGTTTTATGAAAATGCTCATCGCGACCGGTCATTACTGTTTATGGACAGACTGTTCGCATGGTTTCGTGATGGCCTTCGATCAGTTGGACTTTTTAGATACACTCTGTTTTATGCTATGTTCGCACTACGCCTTAATCACGGTTAACTAACCACGATCAAGCAGAACTGTGCGGCCTGCTTCGGTTATCTAACCGCATTTACAGCTCGTTTAAGAATCTGTTAACTAACTGTATTCCAGAAACCCGGTTAGTGATGTCATATCCCAGTTAGCATCAACAAACAGGAAAATAAAACATGACATCAAGCAAAGGCATAACAGCGAGTAGTCTCTGATGAGGAAACCAAAGCTCATATATACATTTGGGGAGAACGGTTTTTCAGACTTGAGAAAGGCTAAACGTAACCGCTAAGTGTATAAGCACATTCTGCTTCATCCATCGTAATTTCGCTGACAGCAACATTTGACGCCTGTGGAAGCCAGTTGCTATTCTCACCGCCATATGGGATTGCAAGGAAAAAAAAATCATAGAAAATACCATTTCGCTTGGTAACAGTAATTTCCCTTGAATGCAGTGCAAACAGAAAGTGCTTGATTAGCTAACCACGATTTAGTAACCGTGGTTACTTAACTGTGATCAAGGTGTAGTGTGAACATAGCATAAAAGACAACCAAGTTGTCAAGATGGAAACCCCAATGGTAAGGGCGGGCAACCAGTTCACAGATCAGGAATTTCTTCTACCCAACCATCAAACCTTCTGATGGTTGGGTAGGATAAATTCCCAATCTGTGAACCAGGTGCCCACCCTACTATTGAGCTTTCCATCTTGACAACCTGGTTGTCTTTAAGACACTTAGTGACAGCATAGTGTGCAATGACTGCAGTGGCCCACTTGGTAGAGGCACCTAACGTGATACATGTGGTTCCCAGTTCAAATAAAATTCCTTTTATTTTTTTCAAATAATATTTTTTCTTAATATGCAGGAATATCATTTGCCCATGCCATATCATCAATACCCATACCATCACTGTGTATCAACTTTCAGTTATATGCAACAACAGTCTCCCTTCTCGCTTACCTTGTTAAGGTATTTCCTTTTCAGATGTCGGATTGTTCCATAGAAACGCATCGAGAGGCTGGGAAGCAATTTTTATTCAAAGAATTTAAAAGAAATCTCCATGAACATTAAAAGCCGTCGTATACAAATTTATATAAATCGATAGCCTAACCTGTTAATAACATCGTGGCATATTTAAAAAATTTTAATTCGAATTCTAAATGTGTGAAAAAACGAAAATAATGAGCGTGATTTTAGATAGGGAGGCATCCATCTTTGGTGAGGCTGTTACGCCATTGGAGCTGTGCGTAACCGATGAGAAAGGCAGGCCTTGTGCGGAAAACTCACCTGACCATAGTAATCTGAATAGCAATGTAATCTTCATTGTTTCCATTTTGGATTTTAACAATCACTATTTTTTCATTTATTGAAAACAATGAAGGCTGGATTGTTGGTCATGTGACTTTCCCATGTCAAGGCCTGTCTTTCTTGTTGGCCTCGTTTGAGTCAATCGACATCACCGGAAAAAAATGGCCAATTAGGAGGGAGTGCAAAAGCGCTGTTTTTCACTTTAATTTCTCTGGGGGCACATCAAGTCGTTGGGATATGAAGTCCCAGTAGAATCTGATGTAAACCGAGTTCCATTTCATTTCAAACACTGTTGATATGAAACAAGCTTTTCAAAACCCCCTGCATAAAACTCAGCCAGCTTTGCACTAAGGTTTTCAACGCTTCAATTTCCTCAAACGAGTTTGTGATGTCATGGTTGTTCTAGACTCCATGCAATTAACCAAAAGCACACCCATTTGGTCTCGGAATACAGTTGCCATGGTTTTTTGGTTTGGGCAAACTAGAATGATTCTATAATATAAAAGATTATAATATAAAATGATGCTACTGCATGGATTGATCTCATCCCAGTGACTATCATCACTTCCTACACTTCAAAAATTGGCTTGTCTCTCCACAATTTATCTTCAACTGTACAGGGCATACATTAAATGTTGCATAGTACTTGGAAGATCCTTTCCTAAGGACAAAATATCCTTAGAAGTTTAACAGACTGCATATACTGAACACATAAAAATGAAAACCACAGTTTCTGACTTTTTGTTTTACCCATTAGATGACATACGTTTTGACATAAATGGCTTTGAAATGTGATGACGTCAAATTTTGTTAGCAACACGTGCTTTTATGCACGCTATCTCCACGAAAATTGGACAGCCTAGGGAGGATACATAGACCATTAATCATAGCTCAGTATATGGAAATGGCAATGACGTTATAGATGACATCCAAGCCTAGCATAACAATACAGACTGTTCTTTCTGCTGCAGAATTACTTTTGCATGCTTATCATCCAGCAAAAGTATAATGGTCCAATATTCATATAAAGAATATGCCGAGATGGTCTTCACATACATAAAATCACATGAGAATTTGCATGGATGCATCAAGAAAAGCACCCCGACAGACAGCACCTTCTGAATCACAAAACATTTGCAACGATCTTTCAGCATTTGTGAGAAGGGGCTCTTTGATGGAAGATGCTAAATTTTACTCGTGGGAGCACCTCAAAAATATTGTGTATGCCGAGATACTTGAAGAGTGTTTCAATGCAGCCTGTGGCACTATTAGTTAGAGTGCTGGAACATTCGAACGACTGCAGCAAACCATGAAGCAACGTATGAACTCTTGCATCCCAAGGAGGCCATTTCGAACATCTTTTGTAACATCACACAAATACTGCCACAGTAATGTCATGATATGTACTGATTTTTCAATTATATAAAACATCCATTTCCACATGTATGTTCGTACGAGATGTTCTTTTCCTTTTTTGGTCAAGAATTATCTCATGAAGCTTGCTTCTATTGTTCACTCTGTATAATGGAGTATTCTAGTATAGAATAATATAGAAGTGCATAGAAACAGTAAATAGAAGCCTTACAGCACATCATTTTGGTTGAATACCTACCAGTTTCAGCTTTGAGGAATACAATAAAAGAGAAGATGGCATTTTCAATTAAATGAGATACAAGGTACAATGAACTAGGTGTAACAGTGCATAAATATCAATAAAATTTGGTTATTGATAATTTAAGTCTTTGGAATTTGGGTTCCTGGAGGATTTATACAATTCAATTGATTCAAGGATGGCATTTCCTTTTGAAGACCTCAACAGTTTTACCAATTGGGCATTTCTTTTTAATGAGGTGTGTAGAGAATTTTTTTTTTTTTTTGTAAAAATATGTGACGAGTTCTTTGAAACGAATTGTAAAACCCCAATTAGACATTCCTATGTAAAAATTTTTGCACTGTTAGCACTGGAGTCGATACACACCACTGTGATCAATTTTCAGTATTGTTCAGCTGAATTCTTGGGTTAAATACGTTTGCATGAT
>JAHWFO010029187.1:1983503-1994735 GCA_023313115.1 Rhysida immarginata | reverse complement strand
CTTACTGTTGGATCACCACAACTTAATATACTACTACTCTACAATTCGTGTACATATAAATGGTAATCATCAATAATAAACTTTATGAATTCCTTTCCTCAAAAACTTTTTGGGAAGTGTATCGAATGGCTTTGCATGGTTGTTTAATTGTATGAAAGCTACTTGTAGAAATTTTTTTTTAATCAAAATCAGAGTCAGGATACATGTCTTGCTGGAAAGAGGGGTAGAGGGTATGTGACAAAATACAATAATCATTTACCCTTGCCACACAACTATGTACTTTTCAGTAGTGATTTTTATTATTTACTGATCATTTCATATAAAATTTTACTGAAATATTAAATTATTAAATATAGTATACACATTATAATAATTATATTTAAATATTACACGTGTTTAGACCCGGATTCACAAAAGCGTCGTTAAGGCATCTAAACAGGTTCATTGCTATTCATAAAACCTGTCACAAACGAAAACGTCGTTAATTAGAGTCGTTAAATAACGGCAGCTTGGAGCTTTCATCATAGTGTTGTTACAAAATATTTAAAATGACGAAATGCTTGCACACAACAAAGAAATAAGTTTTATTCAAATGTTTCGATTACCATGACTCAGCATTGATGAAATATCAGTAAACGAACATATTCGATAACATAGATTTTCTAGGGATGTGATTTTTCAATTGACCAAGAGGCTCAGTCGATATATAAATGGAAAAACAAATTGGCAAACTTGTTCAATCGTTTGCTGCCTCCCAACTAAAAGGTATTGAAATTTTGAATAATTTTATTAAATGCTTCTTTTATCAGCATTTGATATTTACATAAAAATAATTTCTATTTTTTAGCACTTGATATTTCTAGAAAGAGGTGCTTTTATTTATTTAATTTTTTTTTTGTACTCAGCAACTGTAATTGTTGCTGTCGTTTTCAAATTTTGCCCATTTCCCTTACTTCCACTGTTGACAAGATTCTTATTGGCTGTTTTCAAGCAAACAAAGACGTCATTTCCATACTCTTGAAATTAGACTACTATTTTCTTGTCGTTATGTTTAAAAAGGCTAACAACGTGTATTGTGAACTGCATTCAAGACAAATTGTAGAATTACAAAATTTACCGACATCGTTATTATACAACGTTGTTAATGACGACATTTTTGTGAATCCAGGCCTTAAATTTATTTAGTGGTAATATTTGGCTAAGTTGGAAGACAGCTTCGGGATCCCATAGGTTCTATTGTTTATTTATCACGATTTGCAATATCAGTGTTTTTTTGGAACCAAAGCCAGTGATAAACGAGGATAGATGTAATAAATAAAATTTGCACCCTACAAACTGCAGTATTCATAGAGAAAGACTATATGCATAACGGCAGAATCAGGTTTGAATTGTCTCCTGAAAGTTCTAAGAGATAATATCTCCTTAAATTTGTGTAGTAATGTGCTAATAAAATTGAAAATAATAAAAATCCATGAATAAATATATTTTTTGTGAGATTATTGGGATTTATAATCTTTTAAAAATATTCTCTAAACTATCCTTATTCTCTAAATTTAAATCTATGCAATAAATTTCAAAAAGTTCCTATATCATAAAAGCAACCCATGTGTGGTTTATAGAATTTCAAAGAAAAAAATGAATGGAAATTCCAAATAAAGAAAATGAAAGAAAAACGAAAAGTGAAGAAAAATGTATGAAAAAACCCAAGTGTGGCTTATAGAATTTGAAATAAATTCAAGAAAGCTATTTGGCCATTAGAAACTGAAATGAAATGAAGGCTTTAAAATCAGTACTGCCAAAAAAGTAAGAATATATCTAATACAGTCAATTACGTGAACTGTTCACATGGGGGAAAAGTTTGCATAACTTATGCACACCCACTTTCAGAGAATCATCTCACCAATACGACTTTTTGCCAGTATTGGTGAACTATTGGAAACCCACATTCTTGAAAGTCATGTTTCAGAATCTATCAAAGTGCTTGTGTTGCAGCTACCGGAACCATACTCACCCCCCCCCCCCGGTTACAACGTATTCCAAAAATGTGTAGCTTTGGTAAACATGGTTACTGCAAAGGCCAATATGCAACGAACCATATCCTGTGTAGCACCAAGACATCTGCATGGCAGGAATAATTGCAATTAGTCATCATTCAAACTTACCTGCATTGTGCACCTGACCCAAGGTTTCTCCATAAACTTGCTTCATCATCTATAGTGTTTCGGTAATAAACTTGCCTAGGTTTTGAGAAAATTTTGTTTGCATACTGTTTAAATTCAGACATTACTGGATTCATCATCATGTCTACTACTTTTAAGCAACATCATTCTCAACACGCATGTAGAATAATGCAGTGGTGGAACAGCCTAATAATCAATTTGTAGCACCTTTTTTTGTAGCAGGAAAACTAATATTTTGTAGCAGTCTGTAGCAGAAAAAAATTGGCGATTTGTAGCAATTTGTAGCAGGAAGGAATTAAATTAAATAGCATGGTGCGGAAAAGCCATAAAACGTAGCTTCTTCATCCGGCTCTCCAAAAACTTGATGAAAATCTTCACTCTCATGCTCATCATCCATATAGTCTTCATCCTCCTCACTTTCATTTTTATTCTTCGAAACGATACAGCAATTATTTACTGTATGTAATAATCGATATGCATTGTAACCATATTAGCTTTCTTTATAAAACAATCTTGGACGATTTTCAAGACACACTTGGCATGAACAGTTTACACAGGTCGGCACCATCTTGTTTTTGGGATTTGACTTATGCATTTGCTTTTTTAGCTACTGAACAACTGTTTAGGTTAATGTACTGACGTACTGCAATGAAAGAACACAAAAACGCGCTGGTTTCGTTTGAAGCTCCCATCCTTCGTACTTTTTCCAATATGGCCAATACAACTGACTGCTCATATGGCTAAGGTAAAGAATCAGTCTCTGATTATGCCTGAAATGACTCAAAAAAGTTGCTTTTGGCACAGGTTTGCACAAAATCGCTAAAATGGCACTGTGCTGTGCAGAAATTTGAATTTGGCACTATGTGGCGCAGTTGTTCCACCACTGAATAATGGGAAAATTTAATACACAGTGGATGGATTAAGGACTCTTTACATTAACTACACAAGTGCACAAGTCCACGAAATCGATTCTACTACGTATATTCTTTATATTGATTCAAATCATAAATGAAACATTGGCATACTCTCCCCAACAATAAAATGATTGCATACAAAGTTCAATTTACTGAGTTCATCCTCAACAGAATGGATACAAAATTTATCTAGTCTGAAACTCTTCAGCCCAAATAGAACAGTAATAAATGCCCTTTTAAATCATGAAGTAAGAAGATGAATCTATGAAAAATGATTTTGTAGCCAATCAAATGGAAAAAAAAAAAAAAAAATTGGAAAAGACTAACGCACATCCCAACGAATTTCAACTGGAAAACAAATCACAAGTCGTCAAGATGACAAATGAATGGTAGTGGCATGACTGAATTGCCTCTTACAGTTTCAATTTTAAAACTAGGGCAATTTAGATCAGCCAGACATACCAAACGCCTGCATCAATACCAGACTATTTCATATAGACTGAATTGAATAGTTTTATTTTTGCCCAATCTCCCATTTGTGCCATTTAGGAAACAAAAGATAGTGCCCATTTATGAAAAGAGTTAAGATACCATTTTGGTATTTTAATTAATATTCTCTCATCAGAGAACTAAACCATTAAATGCATTCGTCCTTTTCAGCACCGAGCCCAATCTATTTTTAACTATAAAATTTTGTACTGAAGCTATTGTAAGTCCTCACCGGTCGTTCAGGCTTATCTTTGTTGTGCTTTTCAGCACTATCTTTTGTGGAGAAGTCATCTTTGATATCTAGAACAGGAGAAAGAAAAAAATTCAAAATTAATTTTAAAATAGGAAAACAAAAATTTCTTATTTAAAACACGTCCATTTTAATATACTTATTTCAAAGTAAATCTAAGAAAAGAATCAAAATATTCTGAATATATAAAAACCACGATTACTCAAATCTAATAAATTATGGACACCAAGATCCAGTTTTCTCCTTAGCCGAATCATTTAATAAACTATAGCTACCCCTTATCACCTTGGGCAAAGGCAGTTAAATAAACTTACTAATTTGTTTTATTTGTAATTTCTTTTAAATCAAAACAGAATAAATTAAAAACAGGAAACGGAAAGCAATATCCAGTCAAACCGAAATAACTGACAATTTGAATTTCCGATAAACCCGAACAATGTCCCATCCCCCAGGTAGCTAGCTGCTTAAATAGCTGTCTTAAAATGCTGAGGAGAAATCTCGCCTCACAACAAAATTTTCCCGTAATGAAGACTGTAAGGACAGTTTGGACCTTGAAACTGGACGTTCGAGGAACAAACCTTCCTTATCTCAACGTTAAACCCAAAGCATGATACCACCATTTGTCTCGCTTTACCAAACAAGTAAGTAAACTGGGCAATTATAATTGTATGGCCTGCTCTAGCATGGCAGCCTCTAAATAGAAGTTTGTCTTCATTCCAAATATCAAATAGAGCCTTTATCTCTCAGTTTCTCCAGCCATTTTTTTTTTTTTGAGAAACGCTGAAGGGCAAGAGGCAAGACTTGGGTTTGTGACATATGCTGGTTCTAGTTATGGAACTCTCTCCTACAATTTGTTGTTAAAAAGTCATGTAGGGTTACAGAAAACTCAAGTGTGAACACAAAGTTTTCTAAAAGTAGGCGCATTTTCTACAAACTGGAAAACTCGTTCAAGTGTGACCTAGGCAATAGTCCTATGTCAACTGAAGCAAAGAAAGTTAACTTTAAAAGAGAAAAGTTAGCCTACTTGTGCCTGATGAAGATTTTCTAAATTTTTTTTCCCTTTGACAAATCGATCGATATTTATAAATTCAAAACAAAGGACTATTGGGTTATTTCAAAAATTAGTATTTGTATACGCTTCTCTTTAAAAAATGACGTAAACTAGGCTACTAAACATTTTGAATAGTCGTTTTGCAGTTGTCATGTAGCCTCAATTCTGATTTATTCAAATCTGGTTTGCTGAAAATTCGAGTTCTCAGGATTCGACAAAGTAAAAAAGTGTAATCATAAAAAATTAACCAGGGTGGGCCAAGATAAAAAGAAAACAACGATTAAGTTGAAGATATTGTGGTCTTCAAATGTAACTGTACGCTTAACTAGAAGCTGTTGCAGGCTATCCTAACCAAATTGCCCACACACGAAAAAAAAATCAAATCCTGAATGCAATTTATTCATTTAAAAAAAAAAAAGATAGCCAGATCAAAACCATTTGACTGTTTTGAAATGATTAATTCATCTGAAGGAACTATAACATATACCAGTCGTGAATTTAAATAAGGTAGCTGATTAAAAGTAATTGACAAAAAACAGATTTGCAATTCATGTAACATCCAAATTCATCAAAATACTAATACTCACAAAAATCACTCAATGAATAGAAGATATTTGGACATTCAATTGCCTGAAGCCAAAAACAACCTGCACACACACCCTGGAGTTAACAATGCTTAAAATGGTCAGCTCCTTTTGAAAATGAGGCCTTCAAAGGAATGAAAGCTGAATACCAGAATGATGCAATAACAAAAAATGTTGTGATTAAAGCAATAAACTAGTGTGGTTTTATAACAAGTGCTTATGCAAATCTTCTGCCATGTGTCTCCCTCACAAAATTTCACCTTAAAGCTTCACTTCAGGACATTTGTATTAATAATTAAGAAGCTCCAAAGAAAAGTACAACAATGTCATTTCAAAGTCATTGTTAACACTTAGTATTGTTTAAATTGTTTTCTTGAATAACTCCAGTTCAAAAACCAGTGATGAGTTTTTCAATTGAAGAGTATTTTTCCTGCTTTAGTTTTTATTGAGCTGGAAGAAAGGAAGTAAACTGCAGAGTTTCAAAGACTTGTACTCTCAATTTCATTTACTTTAACTGAAAAACTCAAATTAAAGCCAATGGAGCTAAGCAAAAAATACAAAAGACCATGCCAAATCCAAGAAGTTTTAACTGGTATAGGAAATTATTTACCTCCAAAACCTGTAAGTTACTTTGCTTTTTGTACTATTTAGTATTTATTATTAGCAAAAGATTGTACTCTAAGTGTACATTTATTATGAATTAAGTCTTAAGTATTAAGATCTAGGTATGCCTTTAACTTTCACAATTACTTAATATTACAATCAGGATTTTTCTACTAAAAGGAAAGGTCTTAAAACATTCATTAAAATCTAAAGAATCTATAATGCCAAAATCATTCTCTACATTCGTTATCCTATGCAGGGATGGCTCTGGAATTTTTTTTTCCAGCTGCTGTTAAGCCACTTTCATATTTTTTTTTAGCCACTGATTTTGACAACAAAAAGTTTTTCCTACTAAAACTGAGCAAAAATACACTGAATTGTACTAATCAGATTAAATCCACTAAATTCAGTGGATAATTTGGATAGTTGTGTGTAAAATTCACTAAATTTAGCGGAATATCCACTAATAAGGGAATCCCTCGAACATGTATGTCACAGACTTACACCAAATTGAAATATGTTACTCATCTGAAGCTACTATAGATGCTTGCAAAATAAGAAAGTGCGAAATTGTGTTTCTTTCAAACTAAACCGCAAAAACAAAAAAATTTCAGCATACATAGCCATACAAGGACTCCATTGTTAAAGCGGTTAGGCTAAGTGGGGTTCCCTTGTAAGTTGGCAACAATGATGGAATCAGCGTCCAGGGTATTGAACATTTCTCTCAATCATGAAATGTCTGATTATTTGACCAACAGAAAAAAGTTGTGTATGACGACAGATTTATGGCTTCCAAAAGATAAGTCAAAATCAGTGGCTTTTATTGCAGCTCTCTTATCCATGACCTTCTGTTGAAGTGCTTCTATCCACCACTTTTTGTTTTGGGGGGAGAGGGAGGTGTTTTGAAGGTTTCCAGACTTGGACAAATCAACTATCAAAATGTCTGCTGAGCGCATAAGAAACTTTGTTTTCAGACATTTTTATAGTTTCAATTATTGTTGCTGCTCCTCACATTTGAGTTGCCAAAGCAGCTCGAGCTGCTCTTTAACCGACAAGCAAACAATTACATCAAGGCATAACACATTGGCAGGGGTCACACTGCTGATCGCCTCATTCACCAATGGCCCAAAATAAATTTGAAGTGGCGGAAAAAAAAAAAGTTTACACCATAATCTTATTTAATCGCCATTCTCAGCTGGAGCTATCATAGCTGCCAACATTGAAAAGTGAAAAATCGGGAGGTCTACCAAATCGGAAGTAAGCTAACCGGAAGTGGGTTGAATTAAAATAGAGCTTTTTCACTACGCATCATCGTGACATCATTGACACGAGGAAAGTTTATGCCGCCATATTGGATAACAAGCTTTCGCTTTCTTCGCTATTATAGCGAGCTTTATATTATAGTTCGCTACTCGCACACGCTCTGGAAATTATTATACAATGTGTTTTTGCTGCATCTTAGGGTGTTCTAATCGGCGAACTAGAGATAGATCAAAGTCTTTTTACAGAATACCTGTAGTTCAGAGGCACCAAGATAAGCTAACCTTCGAAAGAACACACGAGAAGAGCTTGGCTCGCCGCGATTAAAAGAGTTGTACCCCACGACTGCGACAGTATAAAATACTTGTGTGTCTGATCCAATCATTTCTTAGAATGAGATTAATCTGGATACTACATATAGAAAACGCTTGTTTAATTAAATAAATGCTGTTCGTCGCAATTTTTCCAAAGGAGTCTGGTATATCAGAAATTGATAAAGTTCAGCGCTCCCAATTCTCTCGGCTGACATCGATCACCCTCTTCGCGTTTATGCTCTGAATTTATTATCGTAACAAATTAATTAATATGTATATGATTTATCATATTATGGAAATTATATTTTAAGAAATTTATGCAGGAAAAAAATCACGAAAGTTCCTGACGGTGTATGTTAAATGATGGGCGGGCATGCCGACATGAATGACCAATGGTCGCCAGTTAGCTGAAGTTCATCATCACGGAACTTTTGTGATTTTTCCCTGCATATATTTCTTAAAATATAATTTCGATAACATGATAAATCATTTACATATTAATTAAATATGTTACGATAATAAATTCAGAGCATAAACGAGACAGGGCTGAATTAAAATTAGGGGATGCTACGCTGAAACTTTTATCCTGAAATTTTACTTTCGGTGTCTCATTTATTACATACCTTGCTATAAACGAGTGTGTTAACGTTAATTTGTTTGTAGCGGACTTCGAGGACCCAGCCACACAAAAAATTCTTGTATGCATCGAGTGATTTGTAGGCCCTCATTTCTTTGCGTGTGATCCAGCTGTGGACGATGTAGCTTGAAATTTCGATGCGATCCAACGAAAGCAAACTGCTTTCCTCTAAAGTAAACTCCTAATTTAATAGGGTATAAGGATCAATACTATCAATATCTGCGATTTTTTGTTCATATCTCAGTCGTACATGGATTGGGAGATTCGTGTAATATGCCGATCTTGCCGTAGCGACTAACGTGTGCGAAGCGTGCTTGTTATCCAAGATGGCTGACCTAGTTCTGCGTCCTGAGTTGCTAAGCAACCTAAACCCAGAATGCCTTACGCGGTCACGTGCTGTAAAAGCTCTAAAGGCTAACCGGAGGTTATGGGGAAACAATTTTTCTTTATTGTGATCACAGATAATAAAGTAATGACTAACAAAGATACCGTATTTATTCTACTATAATGCGATTCCACTTTCAGAGCCCAGAAAAACAGTAAAAATCTTATCCTCTTGTATAATGCGGTCCCATTTTTGATTTGTCGCGAGAAATAAAATATGCAAGAATATACAGAAAAAGAAAAAAGAAAGGGGGAAAACTCTTTATTTTACTATTGCTATTACCAGTCACTGCTTCTCAGATCATAAAAAGTGGAAAACATGATGAGTTCATTACAGAAAAGTGAAAAAAGTTTAGAGTTCCATTGCAGGGAAGAGGGAGAATGACTTATTGATGGTCTCTGACAACACCTCCTAGAAAGAAAGGCCTGTGCACTGAAAATTTATACATTGTTACATGATCATAGGTAGTCATAATTTAGGGCTTATTGGTAGAAATACAATTAACAATGCCTTTTTATGATGATGTAACAACGTATGAATTACCGTATATACTCGCGTATAAGTCGAGAAATTTATGTCTTAAAATTCATCCTAAAAAGCAAACTCGACTTATCTGCGAGTCGTACCAGTTTTCCATAGAATTTTGGCAAAGTTACCTAACTCCGTATAAAAATTTACACATTTACTTTAAGAAACACACATGATTCCTGAATAATATACATATTTTAAGATTGGTATTTATCCATAATCAGTTTTATTCATCCATATAACTAGGTGCAATAAACGAGGTAGATAGAAGGGTCAACGGAGCTAAACAAGAGTGCGGATGGGGGGATAGAGTGGGAGGGAAGAAGAGTAGAGGAGTGAGGAGAGAGTAATTCCTTAAGAGAATTAGAGAAGAGAGAATTTTTTCTGTGGGAAGTAAATAAAGTTTATTTAAGATATAACAGGAAAGGATCAGGTAGATGAAAAGAGATATAATTAATAAAAGGCATATAAAGTACATGGTATGGATGTGAAATTAAGGTGATAACAAAGCCACAAAATAATAGTGATGCTAAAATTGTGGGAGATAGTGGGAGAGTGTGATAAAAACTGATTGTGTCAATTGCAAGGGCAAAGCAAAACGAGCCAAATCTGAACCAGATGTAAAAGAACACCAAAGGAAAGAGGTGGGAGGGGGAGGTATTCACAGAAGTAAAAAAAAAAAAAAAAAAAATAAGTGGAGGGGGGGGGAGAACTGTCCGTATAGCAATATTATAAATTAACTGATTATAATATTGGTTTGTAATATTTAAGTGATTCTCATGCTACCTGAACGTTTCCTCTTATTTACTTACTTCCCACAGAAAAATTTTTCCATTACACCCTCCTTTTAATTCCCTCTTCTCCAATTCTCTTAGGGAATTACCAGGTACTCTCTCCTTACTCCTCCACTAATCTTCTTCCCTCCCTCTCCTGAACAACAGCTTGAATAACAATATTTATTTAATTTATGATTACTTAAATTAATAAATGATAATTCTCCTTAGGTTTGATTTCACATTAATAAAATTCTTCATTTACTAATAAAACCATAATCCTTCAGATTATAAATTAAATAATTTATTTATATAATTTAATTAATTTATATAAGTACCAGTATAGTTAATACAGTATATTTAGGCATTTATAATTATATTATGTAATTACTTATAATATTAAATGATAAATTTCCTTATAATTGATTTTGCATTTTTAAAATTGTTCATTTAGTAATAATAAAATGATTAATGATTAAATGATAATAAAGTTTATAGTAATATTTAATTGTTAAACAAGCTTTACATTATTACCCATGCAAGTACAGCACGGTTTAAGCATGGGTAAACTATGGTAACTTCAGTGAATTCAATTTCCTAAGCACCTGATATTTCACCCCTGGACTTATCTGTGGGTCATAGCAAATTTCAAGATTTTTTTGCCCAAAATCTGACCTCGACTTATACGTGAGATCGACTTATACACGAGTATATACGGTATCGGGGTACAGGCTTTCCTTTTAGATGGCTGCATGTGAAGTGAGCCATCTAAGTTAGTTTCCTTAATTTTATTTAGTGATATTTACGAATATGCAACGATTTTTTAATAGGTGATTACTGTTAAACAAAAATAAATATTATTAATTTAATAAAATTTTAGTGGGAAAATTAAGCAGAGAATGGCAGTGTTTGTTAATTTATTCAAAATGGCGGCATGCAAAGTGAGCCATGCTAAAATCTCTATCGAAGTTAGTTTCCTTAATTTTATTTTGCGATATTTATAAATATCCAAAGATTTTTGTAGGTGATTGCTGTTAACAATAATAGATATTAACTTACTAAAATTTAAGTGGGAAAATAATAAGATCGACGCAGTTTTGAAGTTAATTTCGTATTAGCCTTTGACGACGGGAAATTAAAATAAAAGTCAATTACCGTACTGTATAATGAACTGTACATTGTATATACGGCATATTTAATGTACTGTGAAGTATATTATACGCTAGTTTCGTTTGAACTTCATCAGCCTGGAGTTCATTTGATG
>JAHWFO010029187.1:1950687-1983403 GCA_023313115.1 Rhysida immarginata | reverse complement strand
CCAGTCGTTGCAGCACTAATATTATACTCTTGTATAATGCGGTCCCACAAATTTCAGTGCTTCTTTAGGCTAAAATTTTTCGCATTATAGTAGAATAAATACGGTAACTTAAAAAAATAACAAAACAATCTATTAGCATTCACTGACATGTCAATTGCATAGCATACTCGAGTCAAAGATTGACATTTTTCGGAAATTTCCCGCTAAGTTGACAGCCTCACATTCATTTTCTACTTTCATAGTAGCCTCGCACACATTTAATGGATTTTTAGCCGTTTCAGCGGTTTTAACAAAAAAAATTTCGAGTTGGCAACACCAGAAAGGCACTATTTTCGCTACCCAAGTATTCCAACAACTGGGGAAAAAGTTTTAGCACGTTCACAAGTTCTGTTCTCGGCATTGTGATCATGGAAATTGTGGAACAGTCACAGAATACGAGAATCTTAAACTAATTTATTTACCAAATTAAAAATCAGGCGGGCAAGAGATCGGTCTAAAAATCGGGAGTCTCCCACCAAAAGCAGGAGAGTTGGCCGGTATGAGCTATTCTTGAATTACTCCTAGGGAGCTTAAAATTATTCAGATCACTTTAATGTATACATGATGTATTGATTTATCTTTTGGAAGTCACTATATGGGTAATTTTTACAAAACAAAAATGTGACTCATAACTTCTATCTACTGGCTGAATATCACGATTTGTATGGTAGTTAAGATTACGTCATTTTTCAACTTTCGACGATTGACACATGCATTAATTGGCTTTCGGGATATTTCGGATGTTATACAAAAATTATGCAAAAGAATTGTTTGTGTATGGTTTAAGTTAGAAATATCCATTTTAGATGTTAAATAAGAATTTTTTTATGTTGAAACTTTCCAAGTATGAAAATTTTGTTTGTCACGTTATTCATTAACCAAAAGTGTTTTGTTCTCCCCCCCCCCCCCCGTCCGCGATCATTATTTAAGTGCGCCATAGAAATTTAACTATAGGTTCAAGTGTGCCTCAAGATAAGAAAGGTTAAAAACAATGGTTTAAAGTTTTCGGTAACTACATCTAATTTCATGGATACATTTGATAGGCCATAGAAAATAAGTCTGAACGCTTATATCCATTCGGTCTCATAAAAAAGGACATCAAATTTTCCTTTTGAAGCAGTCTTAAGGTTGTAATCACGGTCTATAGATATTCATAGTCATCAAGCTCCATTGTTAAAATGAAGCTAAAGTTTGTAGCTCCCGGTAGGGTGGGAGCTCTATTGAAAAGTGGCGCTGCATGTACAATCTGCCCAACTGCGCCTGCAGCGCACCCTATCGGCAGACAGAAACTTTACTTTTGTATTCAGTTTCAATGAAAATCTCTATCGCAGGTTGCAGTCGGGAATAGTGCAATCTATGCGGCACCTGGCGCGATCAGTTTTCCTTAACTTCTCGAAACGATGGAAAATGGCCGAAGCTCGATGACCATGAATATCTACAGGGTGTTTCAAAATTATGTACAATAAATTTAGTGACATATTCTTCAGATCAAAAGAAGACGAAAATGTTCTATAGCACTTTGCCTGGAAACGATTTATTTACGCAATACAGCCAACTAAACCCATGGCTCCAAATTACAGGAATTGATCAAAGTGCCCGCCACCAGCTCGCACGCACGCTTCGGCTCGTTGCATGAGCGACCGTCTGATGTCATGGAAGAGTTCGTCGCCAGCATTACGAACGGTTTGGCATGCATTTTCAATTCGTTGTCGCAGATCCATAATGTTAGGAACTTCTATGCTGTAGACGATCGTTTTCACATGACCCCACAGAAAAAAGTCCAAGGGATTAAGGTCGGGTGATCTTGCAGGCCAGGCTACCGGTCCACCTCGACCTATCCACCGATTCGTGTATGCAGCATTAAGGTGTGCTCGACAAATACAAATGTTCGGTTATTTGGCAAACGTCTATTCGGAAAGCGTTCTTGGTAGAGTCTTCTTGCTTCTACAGCATTTCCGTCCGCAAGACCATACATTAGGTGCATGTCAGTGTATTCTGCACTGGAATATGTGTACATGACTTTTTTTAACGTAAATCATAATGCGTATGTCAGAGCACGCAAACGTTCTGAAATTGATATTCCTAGTGGATGTACAGTAATGGAAACAACCGTACACAACTAATGGAACACCCCTAAAGTAGGTTTAAATGGAACAAACCACTCAACCTAGTGTTGGGTCGAAACGCTGGAACTGCTAAAATATCGTCCGCTAACTACATGCTTCCCTACTGTATGATATTGGATTACTCGCAAACAAATCGTTTCCAGACAAAGTGCTATAGAACATTTTCGTCTTCTTTTGACCTGAAGAATATGTCACTAAATTTATTGTACATAATTTTGAAACACCCTGTATAGACCGTGGCTGTAATCACTGTAATTTATTAACAAGCAATAACGGCTAACATTTGCACAAAATAAAGACAGGTAGGAATATACTGTCCAATTATAGAGGTTTTCAATTGAAGTCATCAAACGTCAGCTGTCCCCCATATTGATGCACTATGCTCTCTTGACCATGCAAGATTTGCTTTTTTTACCAGTATGGCCACCTTATTGTTGTGACGTCACACTAAAACTCTCCATAGTATTTAATGTTTTAGCAAATACTTTTTTTTTTTATATACTTATCTCAAACTAAAAACTAGCATCAAAATATTTTCTTATTTTGTATTTTGTTCTGGTGTCGAATGTTTTTTTTGTTTTGTTTTATGTACTGTATGAATAACCTGGTGCAGGGGTGGATCTGGAATTATTTTTTTAATAGCCACCATTTAGCCATTTTACAAATTGGTTTCATACAATTTTAAATGAATTTCATACATTTTTAAATAGATTTAATACGCCTTCAAATGAATTTAATACTCAGTCAAATAGATTTAATACATTTTTAAATGAATTTAATACGAATTTAAATAAATATAATGTGTTTTAGTTCAATGTAAATGGAATTTCATTACTAAACTAAGTAAAAAAACACTTTTACTGAAGCCTTGTTAAATTAAATCTTTTTTTTTTTATTAGTTCAATTCAATTACAGAAAACAAAATTGTAGCATAAACAAATAACACAAACGTAAAAGGAGTTAACAGTTAACCACTGTGGAATTAAACTAAAAAAAATACAGTTTTTACAAATTCATTTTGTACAATTTTACATGCATTTCAAACATTTTAAAATAGATTTAATGCACTTTTAAATGAATTTAATACGATTTTAAAAGAATTTACCCGTGAAATACCCTCTCAGTACAGAAATATGGAAGAATAAATATTTCTAGTATTACTGTATTTACTTTAGTTTAATTACACACTGTTTATGTTACAGTTTTGTATTCTGTAATTGAATTAAGATAATAAAAAATATTTACGGTAAAATTTACCGTCAAGGGTTTAGTAAAAAAAATTTTTTTTTTATATACTCAATTTAGTAAATTAAACTCCATTTATACTGAACTAAAACATGCATTAAATTTATTTAAATCGTATTAAATTCATTTAAAAATGTATTAGATCTATTTGAAAGAGTATTAAATTCATTTGAAAGCATATTAAATTCATTTAAAATTGTATGAAACCAATTTGTAAAAACTGTAATATTTTTTTTAGCCACTGTTGTTGCAACTGAAAAAAAATTTTTCTGCTAAAACAGAGCCAAAAAATCTGTTGAATTCAACTGTACTAAAAAATTTAATATGTTAAATTCAGTGGATTTTTGCATAATTTCAGTGTAAATCTGTTCAATTTAGCAAAAAAACATGGCATTTAACACAAATGTCAATCGTCAAACATCGGATGACAACCAATGTTCCCTCTGAGCTGCACTAGCGCACAGAATTTTAGCTCAGCGCAGGAGCGGGCATTTTGGCAAAATTTGTGTGCACACAAGTTTAAAAAGTGTAATCAAAAAAGTCTCACAAGTGCAAATTAGAGGGAACACTGATGACAACATAACCCAGGGTTGCCAACTTTTTTCCTCATTCCCCCCCCCCCCAAAAAAAATTCCACCAGAATTTTTGAAAAACCCCTAAATATCCCCCCAAATTCCAAAATAAAAAAAAATAAAAAAAAAAAAAAAAAAAAAAAAAATACAAGACAATTTAACCTAAACATTTAGTGTTTTCAGTAAATTTTCTAAACAGTTAGCTTCCATGGCAATCAGTTTGTGATTGTACATTGTCTGATTGAATTTTTGGTACATGGGTGTAGTTGGTTCAAACTGAACACAATTAATTCCTTGTCGTTTAAGTTGGTACCTTATGCTCATCACTGATTGAACAACTTCAAGTGAAACTTAGTTTCTTATCTTTGTTTTTACCAAGCCATATTCTGAAAACGCTCTTTCTACAGCAGCATTGATGATTGGTAAACACAAGGCTTTCATAGCCAACTTAGACAATTCACTGAATCTTTGGTGGTTTGCTGAGTCCACATCTTTATTTACTTCAGCCCAAAACTTGTCTGCAGTATCTACATTTGCACACTGTTTATTGTTTAAATTAGCCCACTGGATCTCAATTTTGGAAATTTCTGCAGAACAGCCTAATTGCATTGCCAAGCCTCTAATAGGTGATTGGCTGAAGCCTGTTCTGACCGTGGCGCCACCTGTAGTCTGCGGTGGGGAAACACTCATATCGTCGCTGTATTTCTACATGATGTGGGGGATCTCCTGGCCACGTGGAAGGGGCGTGATACAAACAATTTACAATTTCTAGTAATTGACGCATGTCACACGACTATCGAATCGACAACCGACGGTGAAAAATTCAAATTTCATTGTTTCAATTTAAGCTAATATTTCCAACCCTTACCCCCAAATTTCCCCCCATTTATCCCCCTTAAAATTTTTATTTCCCCTAAATCTAGGGGGAATCCCCCCAAATTGGCAACCCTGACATAACCTAACAGTTATGCCAAGTGTGCCAACTGTTAGGCCATATATTTGATTAATAGTTAAGTTATGAGGCCAACAAAAAAGACAGGCTTGGGGCTGAAAAGTCACCTGATCAAAATAGGTAATAGGTCTAGCCACAATCCAAAAAAAAAAAAAAGAAAAAAGAAAAACCGATTGCTAAAATTCAAGATTGAAACAATGAAGGTTACTTTGTTGCTAGACCCTATCTTGTTCAGGTGGCATTTCAGTGCTGGGGTGTAACCACCGGGAGGCCTCTGCAATGAAATTTAATACATTGTTGTTACATCATAAATAGGGCAAATTTAGGGCTTATTATTGGTAGAAATAAGAATAACAATGCCCTAACTATGATGATGTAACAATGTATTACATTTCATTGCAGAGGCCTTCTCTCTTGATGGTTAAGGCTAGGGCCTGTCTTTTTTTTTCTTCTTTTTTTTTGGGGCCAATGGCAAAAGTGGCAATCGGCAGCACGACCTCTGCCGATGTCCATTTTTGTGAACATCACTTTTTCTTAAATAAACTGCATTTTACTGCTGTAAACTTATTTTACTGATTTCTTAGAGGATACAGAGCATTATTAATATACTAAATATATTCAGTTGACGTAATCTCTCTTAATTTTAAGTCGAACATCATAGATTGCAACTGTAAGACAGACGTGAGATAAAAATACCATAGTTCAATTCTATTTCAAGACTTACCAACAACATGAGCTTGAATTAAAGCTTACATTTTAAAATATACAACAGAAATACATGTAAAAGATAGTTTGTCAGCTTAGCATCTTCATGTGCATCAAAGATGCCAAGGTGCCAAAAAATGTGCGAGTACGTTATCGTTAACATCAAAAAAACAGGAAATTTAAACTATCAAAATAAATAAAGGAATGGATTTTTTTTATTATTAAATTTACAATTAAATCATACACTATACTGTTTATAATAATTAAAGAATCTAAGGGTTAAGGTTGAAAAAAAAAATCCAAATATACGCAAATTGAACCGCCTTTACATTTACGCGCGTTGAGGCCTGCCTTTGCCTTTTAGCACTGCATGATGCACCTTTAATGATAACTAGATCCGTAGAGTTTATTCAGAATAGGATGATCGCGGAAAATGTCAAAGTTTAGAGCTTTAATCTAAACAGTTGTTATATAAACCATTTTAACCATTCAGATAAAGGTTGCTGCTTATCATTTAAAAAAAAAAAAAAAAAAAAAAATGATAGAGAGATACCAAATGCTAAGTTGCCAATACAAACACCCAAACAGTCTATATCAACACATGCATATAATAAATGAAGGTTTTGGCTTATTTTAAAAGTTAGCTCACATAATATAACTTCTTCAAGGGCACGTTATAGCATAAAGTATAAACTTAACATAATTAAAACAAATAAATAAAAGATAATACTACACCTGTATTCAGTAGACTCAAAGTAAGTCGCAAAAATGAGATTTCGCCCTGCCTTAGTTGTTTCTATTCTCGTTCGCAGCGGAGCTCGCTGCCTAATGCTGCTGGGAACGAGAGTAAAAGTATTTTTACGGACTGACGAGGATTTTTTTTTTTTTTTTATTTTGGTGAAAGTTTTATCAACGAAATCAGGGTTACAACATGAAGATAACCTTGTTAAAGCCTATTTGAAATGCGGTTTTTGGATAATTAAAATTGCTTGCTTCCTATTTAGAGATTCGTAGTTAAGATAATTAAACTTTCACGTGCTTGCCTACGCACCATTAAAATGGCAATGAAATTGATTAATTTGAACGCAGTCACTGATCATGCCCAGTCCCGATTTCTACGTGACTGGTTAGTCCACTGAAGGTTACCATTGTTAAAAAAAAATGTGTGCGTAGGTTATGATCTAAATAAAACAGCGGAAATCTCATATTAGTCACCTACATTCGGTATAATGCTTTTAATATTCACTTAATTTATCTGCACAATACAGCATGAAGTTGATTTTTTGAGCTTGTATGTCGACCACCTGAGCAGTTCTTGCTTTCAAGGCACTTTGCATTGCTTTTGTATAGTCAATAAAATTGTAGCCGATTTTGGTATTGAATAAAAAAAAAGTATTGTAGCTTGTCGTAGAAAGTGTACGTGTTTGCTTTTTTTTTGGAAGATAAATTAATAATTTAATTTCCTAAAGATGACGAAAGTCAAATTTTCATAAAACCCTGCTTTTAGTTTATTGCACTGAATATTGGTTGAATTTCTGGAATCTAAAAAAAATCCGAAGCAAAAGAAAAGTCTTCTTTAAAACGGGAATCATGCTGCTATTTAAAAAAAGGTTAAATTTAACTAAGAGGGGAGTTCAATATGTAATGCAACACATTTTTTTCCAAAAAAGGGGGTTGTTTTATTCAGCATTCAAATACACCTTGTTATTCCCCAATCTTTTAGCTACACAACACTAATTTTCAACGTAAGCTCCATTCAATGCTACGGTATTACGCCACCTTTAAGTGAGGGCCTGTACACCTGCACGGTACCATTCCTCTGGTTGATGTCGGAGCCAACGCCGTGCTGCATCAATAACTGCTTCATCATCCGCATAGTGCGTCCCACGGATTGCGTTCTTCATTGGGCCAAACAGATGAAAATCCGTCGATCTGCTCGAATGAGAGTGTTCGCATGTCCCGACATTGCAGGAGTCAAAGCTGTGCACGGCCGGCCAGCTCGCGGGAGATCAGACAGTTTTGCTTGACCTTGCGGCGATGATGACACGCGGTTTGCCCAACGACTCACCGTGCTTTTGTCCACTGCCAGATCACCGTAGACGTTCTGCAGGCGCCTATGGATATTTGAGATGCCCTGGTTTTCCGCCAAAAGAAACTCAATCACTGCCCGTTGTTTAGAACGCACCTCCATTGTAGACGCCACTATAGCGCTGTCACATATTGGACGTCCATGAAACTTTACGAGACGAAGCTGAAATGTTTGAAAATGTTCCACAATAAATGACCAATTTTTTTCAACCAAAATTGGCCGAGAAAAAAAATGTGTTGCATTACTTATTGAACTCCCCTCGTATTTGTGTGCAAGGATCCTGTGTAAGCTTCAACGTTTAATAAGTTTACTGTGACCAATGAAATAGTAAATTTTTAACAACCTGCCTGCTTCATGTGGCCGGCAGTGGTACCAAGAACTTTGGAAGGACCTAAGCACAATTTTATTTTTAAAGCCACATTTTTAAATACAGGGCGAGTCAAAAGTCGTTGGACACCTTCCTATCTTGGATACCAATGTAGTTAAGCAAATTCCAATACAAGGAATGAACAGGAACTTGGGGGTGCTCTATCTGACGGAGCACCTTTCTTCATCTCAGATATGCAAATTAGGACACCCAAATTCTATCTCGAAAACCGTAAGAAATACACAAAATATTCCAATTGCACATTTGTTCAACAGCAAATTCCAAACAAAACAAAGTTCACAAAATCCGATGAGTGGATCACCCACAATCCTCATTGCAAATAGTGCTGGGCCGAACAGTTCCTTTAAGCGAACTAGTTGCTTAGTTCCAGGTGCAGAGCCGTAACTGTTGCAATGAACTAGTTCTGGGTGGAACTAGTTCCGACTTGAAGAACAATGAATTGGGGACAATGAACGAATGACTGACTGAATGCCCTCTGTGCCACAGGTGTGTGAAATTGTTTGCCTCAACAAACACTTCCATAGTTCCATCGCCTAATATAGGTCTGTCTGTATAGTAGTAAGGCAGTTCCCTTCCAAACATCTGTTCTTGAGCGATGAACTGCCAAGAAAGTGGCGCCGGTTATTAGTAGAATTTATAAATAACGAATATGAAATGTATATTTTTTTCATTACATTTATTAATTAATAAATTGGAAATATTGAAAAATTTGCATTTTTTTCATTGCAATTTATTTATATTACTTGAGTATGAAGCATTTATAGTGTGTTAATGATGAGAATTAAACATTTTCATGATTTAGCCAGCAAAACAATGTGAGGAGGATGTGGGTAAAAAATTTGATGAGGAGAAAATATTGAACTCTCTTAACTCAGCAAAAATATTGAACTCTCTTAACTCTTTTTATCTATTCTCTCACCAATGTGACAAAATG
The DNA here is from genome assembly GCA_023313115.1 of Rhysida immarginata. Classification (NCBI taxonomy): domain Eukaryota; kingdom Metazoa; phylum Arthropoda; class Chilopoda; order Scolopendromorpha; family Scolopendridae; genus Rhysida; species Rhysida immarginata. The sequence goes on along the minus strand of JAHWFO010029187.1, from coordinate 1,974,353 downwards.
TGACTTCATATTGTCATTTCCTCACCTCCTAATCTTAGATCGTGGTTTCAACATTCAAAACTTCAGAAAAAGGTTTAGTTTCTACTGCACTCCGGTGATCACTCCTGCAACAGGGCCACGTTGGAACTGGAATGTTTTCAGTCTTATCGATTCCAGCTTAGAAAAATGAATGCCGTGTCACACAATATTAGGCACTAAAAGGAACTGTGGAACTATTAGATATTGTTTTTTGCAACTACTTCCATCTGCCCGAAACTAGTTCATCTAAACAGTTCCAGTTCCTTTGACCCAACACTAATTGCAAGCTCTGCAAATTATTTCTTGCACCATCCTCATCCTGTTCTGGAAAGTTCCACAATTTACCATAAAGTCACCAGTTTCCTGTGCAACTGGTATAAAAAGGCATGTTGACGCTGAGAAAAAAGTCAAACCAAAGCAAGATGGCATAGTACACTAACCAGGAAACGATCAACATGGTCCTCTGCTTTGGTGAGGCGAGGCAAAATTATCATGCAACAACCAGGCATCGTTGAAATGTCGCGCAGAATTATGCTATGGTGCAAGTGGACATCACATTGAATGATATCTTGATTGATGGAAAGACTTACTTTGTATCGGATGACTTACAAGCAACAAACAGTACAAGAGCCAATTGTCCTGTTGCAGAGCTTGCAATGAGCATTGTGGGTGATCCGCTCATTGGATTTTGGTAAACTTTTTTTTGTTTTGTTTGGAATTTGCTGTTGAACTAATGTGGAATCGGAATTTTTTTGTGTCTCTTACGGTTTTCGAGATAGAATGTGGATGTCCTAATTTGCATATCTGAGATGATGAAAGGTGCTCCATCAGATAGAGCACCCTCAAGTTCCTATTTATTCCCTGTATTGGAATTTGCATAACTACATTGGTATCCAAGATAGGAAGGTGTCCAACAACTTTAATTCTTGGGATGGAGAAGCTGGAAAAATCCTGGAATTTAAAGGTTGAACTAAGTGTACAAACCCTGCTTTAAAAACCTACTTCACACAAGCCAGTGCGAGCTGGTTCCAACACACCAACGAATGCATCATTTATTTAGAGGAGGGCACAACCAAAAACCACCTAAAAGAAAGCCTGTGCCCTGAAACATCATACATTGTTAAAAAGTCATAAGTAGTCATCTCTAATTGTATTTCTACCAATAATAAGCCATAGATTATGACTACAGCATTCTCCCCAGAAAATTTAATCAGAGGGGTGGGAAAGCTAAAATAGCCAGGCAGACAAAAATTAAAAACAAACTAGATGGATCCCGTCAAAATTTGACAATTAACAACCCATCTCCATCTCTTTAATTAAAAATCTATTTGCCTGTATTGTTGTTTATTGTTATCATTGTTATTTGTTTATATAATTTTTGTTAATTTAATCAAACATCATTGTGAAGAGGATTGTTTGATTTGCCAGCATAAGCAATTTTTAATTGTAAATGACTGCTAATTAATAGTAATTATGGGCGCAAAAACTGACTTTGGCAAATCTGCAGACAAAGATCTTTCATTTAAGACCAAACTGAAGTTTAGAGATATAGTAGTTTTCTCCAACGAACTGTCGAAAGAATCACCCTTGGAACTTAAATATTACAGGGCGAATCTGAAATCCTGTCACAAACTTTTAGAGGAGGTAGTATGGATGATTCTAAGCAAAAAAGTTCATATGAACATGGGTTCAAATTTGAATGATAACCAAGATATGAACAGAAATGCTGCCAGTAAGATCAACAAGTTAATAACTCGGGTTCTATAACACAGGATAATGAAGTTTGGGGGAATAATAGAGTACATACAGTTGTGCATACTGTTAAAATCTGATCGAATTCCAACAAGTAGTTTCTGAGTTACACAGTCAATATCGTAACATGTGCTCACTACGTAAGCGTTAGTGGCGGCATTTTTATTTCTGTTCATATCTTGGTTATCATTCAAATTCGAACCCATGTTCATATTAACTTTTTTGCTAAAAATCTTCCATATTACCTCCTCAGTTTGTTCAGACTCGCCCTATAGATAAAACTAGAAATAACCCACCCAGTTGTATAATTTCATTGTTAGATTTTTGACACACATCTCTCTCCATACATTTGTTTGTTGTGGCATGGTCCATCGCTGATTTTATATATATGATGTGCAGTATTGTGCAGTTTCGTATATTCAGCCAGACAGTCACCAAAATCAGCCAGGTGGCACTCCCGTTCAAAAGGGCTTCGGGTGATCCCTGTACTAGATTAACAATGTATGACGTTTCCATACGTTTTCTTTTAGGTGGTGGTGGCACAGCCCCCCCCCCCCTTCCCATCCCTGCTTTGAAATAATCAGTTCCTTGTAAAGTTTTCATAGCTCACCTAATGTGACACTGGACTCCTAATGGTCATGTTTTCCGAAAATGCAAAACTCCCTCATTTTTGGTTCATAACAAATGATTGGACCAACTATAACTGCAAAGCCTTTCTCGTTTGCATTAAATTTATTATGTGACTATTCACTTTGGAGTCATAATAACTCATAAAATACTTACGAAAAATACTTCAAGGCAAAGGTTTAAAATTTTCCCATATGGATTAAAACTGTTCTTTACTGTAACAAAATATTTTAATCACGTTGAATGCCCGTAGCACTATGATGACTAGTGACATGAAGGAAAAATTAGTAGTATAAGTAGAAAAGGGAAGGGAAAATTTTGCAAACTGAACTCTAACCAGGGACCACACCTTTCATTGATGCTGCTGGCAATATGTTCATATAGACTTCCTTGAAATCACAAATCAGCTCGACTGGCAGAGCAGGCCTGACCTGTAACTCAGAATCCACCTTACCCTTAAACCATCAAATAAATTATACTTGAATGAGCTTGAGATTATTAATTTATAAAATGCTTCCAAAGTGAAATTATCAAATAAATTGATGAAAATCAAATTATTATCAACCATTTCTTAATTACAAAGCAGAAACCAGGAAAAAATTCTGTGACCTGGACTCAAACCAGGCCTTTTGATTTGGATGTGGGTTAGTTTCGAGAACCTCCTATTTCTTCTTAGGTAAGCATCCACAACGACTTTTGCAACATGCAGGCGTGCATTGTCATGGAGAATGATCACTCCTGAAGACAGCAGGCCAGGCCGCTAGTTTTGATAGCCATCTTTTTTTCACGGACAGAATTTCCCATCTCCCAAAATAGTGGGATACGTGCCTAAATATCATGGGTGAGTTCTTTTGAGAAACTTATACAATACTGTTTATTAAATACTGCTCTTTCTATTTGCTTTGGTTCCTGTTCCCTGCCTTCTTCTCACAAGGTCTATTTGACTCGAATGGGTTTCATTTGAACACGCCTCGTATTTGCATGTACACACTATGGTCAAAAGCTTTTGGACACCCTCCAAAACTATTCCTAATTCACATATTTATGATGTCTAAAGTAATATAAATAAGGCATGGCCTTACTGGATGCATTTATAATTCATATTCAAGAAGTTCCAGTGTGGTTCAAAATGGCACCTATGCAACAAGTCTGGAACCGAGATTTATGTTATTCTGCAAATGCCCTATTTAACTGAAAGTGATATCACTGCCAAGTGGAAATCTCAGGGATCAACTTCGGTGAAACTAGGCCACATCACACAACATCTCTGACTGAATTCGTCAACACCAATGTCTTCCCTAGAAAATTTTATAAGGCAGATGGAAGGAAGAAATACCCAGGCAGATATAAATTAAAAGCGGTTTATTCTGGTTTATTAAGCCAAGTGGCAACCATCAAAAGGTCTGGTAAGAACAAGGAACACTTCAGGAAGAACGAAAGAAAATCCCTGAAGCTATCTACCAATTTCTGGTGGAAAATTTTCTTGTAAAGTAGAGCCATCAGCATAGAAGAATTCTATTAGGGCAAATTCGACCTCAGGCATAGATAAAGGTTGACTGCCCAAAATGGCTATTTAGTTTGACTCCCCACCCCTTGAATAACACTACCAGGAATTTATGGGTGTGCTTGTTTAATGCGATGAAGTTAATGTGCGCTTGTTTAATCTCGTCAGACTGACTTCTTCCGTTTGCAATTGCCAGTGATGCTCACATAATTATGCTTCGTCATCCAACGAAGTGGATGAGCTAAAACCATCGTCAGCTTCTGTGGGATTAGCATTAGAGAAGGTGTTCAGCCAATGTCATTATTTTTAACGAAAGAATTCGTTCAAACAAAACAGAACTTTGTACTAATAGGGTTTGGGATCATTTTGAAAGCATAATTTATTGAAAATATGGCATTATCATTTCGTTATTTACTGCAAGCATTAGAAGGCATACATTGCTGTTCTCGATTGCCCGCTTGAAAGCAATCGTTTGTATTTCGTCAGGCTTATGACTTTCACAGCATTGTGATTCAAGTGACGGCTAGTCGGTTTTGTCGCAATAAACAAACACACCCTATAAGATTCCTGATGATGCACACGAACTAATCGACATAAGGAAAATTTTAGGATGTCATGCTTGTTTCCAGAGTTTATAAAATGAACAGCATTCTATGAAGTTATTAAGTATTGAAAGATGCTTTATGCTGTTATGGAATATGTCTGTCTGTCTGTAATTTGATTTTCTCGAAGCATATGATAGATTTTCAAGCTTTTTTTTTTTTCGCCAATGGATAAATATGAATCGTTGCTTGAAGATGTTTGAAGATGGTCAAAATAGATATAATGACACATGCTCTAATGCTACCATCATAAGTATAACTCAAACAACTTGTAACGACGAGCCATGAATAAATATAGTGTTATTAAATATTATTTTCACAAATCGATAAATCAAGGCAAGTCAAAATGATGGACCCGATTTCAGACATTTACTCTGTGATGTCTAATGAACGTATTGTAATGTGAGACATGTGCTTCGAAAGGTTAACTTTCACAGTTTAGTTTTCGCTCGATGGGGCATTGGAACAATGTTGGATAGGCTATGCATCTCTGGGGAATCGACCTCTCCTTCGTTGGCCACCTCGTTCTCCCGACTTGGCCCCATGTGATTTCTTCCTGTAGGGGTTTGTAAAGGATCATGTTTGTACCATCACTGCCTACAACATGATCCTTTGAAAGGTTGGGATCCAACAACACTGATATTGATCGTGACATGCTATGAAAGGTTTGGCAGGAGATAGACTATTGGCTTGATGTGTGTAAGGTTACGCAAGGTGCTCACATAGAACACCTGTGAGGTGATGTGTTTGAAGTAATCTTTGAACATTTCGTAACACATGTCTCACAATAAACTTCTGAAATCGGATCCATCGTTTTGACTTGCCCTGTGTAGTTCGAAGATTGTCGAAATTGGCTTAATGGCATGTGTTCTAAAGTCACCCTTATGATACCCTGATAGAAAGTTTCAGTGCTAAGATATGACATATAATACATCAAACAATTCTTAATGACAAGTCAGGAATGAAAAAAAAACCCGACTAATTATAACTATGAACATGGTCGAAATTGGTTCAGTGCTACATATTCTAATGATACCATTGGGAATTTCAAATGCTATTGTATGGCATATAATATATCAAACAAGTCATAATGATGTGCAATAAATGAAAATATAAGAGCAATTAATAAGTTCAAAGATGGTTGAAATTTGTTCAGTGTTACATGTTCCAAGGATACCATTATGATACAGTGAAAATTTTCATTGAACAGTCTTTCACGTGAATATTATCTTTACACATTCCTTGAACGAACATTGAAGTTTCATTTGGGAATTTGAGCAGTGGAAAAAAATATCAAAAAGACCTTTGGAGATAGCTTGAAGGTTTGGATGTTAAAATTTTCTCTTTTATTTTTTGGTATTCATTTTATTTAATTTTTGAATTGTACGTCTTAATTTATGCTAAAAAAAAAAAAATTCTTTTTTAAAAGACAATAATGCATTCTTGCTTCTCCTGACCAGCAATGTATATTTTATGAAGATCGTCATTCATACTCAAATGCAGAACTGGTTAATTTAGCTTTAAACTTCACTTTACTGAGATGAAAAATGAAAGGAAAAATTCTGTGACCTGGATTCATTAGAAATAAATACTGCAATTTAAATCTTTATTTAAATTTTTTTTTAATCTTTTTAATTTTCCTAATTTTTTGTCTTTTTGTTTCAATAGCTTCAGAAGATACATGATGAAGCAACGGTGAAACACAGGCTAAATCGTAATCAAGAACAAGCTGATATGAAAGAACAGTGGGAAAAACAGATGAAAAAAGATCTAGCGTTCCACCTGCAATTTGCAAACGAAGATTTACTTCCAATGCGACGGAATAAAATCAACTCGTATTTTATGCAAAAGGAAAATGATGAAGAAGAAGCTATATTTCAGGTAAAATTGTAAATAATCTTTAAAATATTAAACATTCATTAGAGTCATTATATGAAAAAAAATGTCTGTATACTTGTTTTTTTTGTTTTTTTGTGAAGGCAAAATAGAGGTGAAAGGAAGGTATAGCAAAAGAACATACTGTTTAGAGCTTCTTGTAACCAAATATGACTAGATGCTGAGCTAATGGATTTCCAAAGAGATTATACAAATGTGTAGGATATTTGAGGACATTAAACAGATAGTAGAACTAAACATCATATATGCCAAACAACGTATTTTATTCATAAAACAAAATTAGGTACACTGATGCAGAAAATATCGGAGAAAAGGTTTATTCGATGTAACCACTGTTAGCCACAATGACTGCTTCAATGCTACACCGGAAGTGTTGATATGCCCGAATTAAATATTCCTTCTGGATGTTGGGCGATTGCTGTGATGGACATTTCTGCATTTGCATTGATAATATTTTGCACCCGTTTTCCATTCCTAGGTTTTGATACGTAGCTGGTGAAATTTTGTTCCATTCTGCAACCAGTATATGGCAAAGTTGGTGACTGATATCGAGCGAGTCGATCTGTTCCATAATTGTCATTCCAACTCATCCCAAAGTTGCTTCTATTGGACTTAAATCTGGGCTCTGGGCAGCCCAGTTTATTTCTTCAATGTCCATTTCATGGAACCATCCCTGTAAGACCCATGCTTTGTGATCAGAAGCCTTAATGTGCTAAAATAGGAAAGGGCCATTGCCGAATTGTTGACACAACGTAGGGAGTGCTGAATTCTCTAGGATGTCTCTATACTCCTTACTGTTAAGCATTCTCTCTACTAGTCGTAATAGTCATACCATGAAAAGCACCCCCCACAGCATGACAATGCCACCACTGAATTTGACAGTTGGAACAACACAGTTGGACTGAAAGCATTCCCCTGGCAATTGCCAAGCCCACACCCTTCTGTTGGATTTCCAGATGTTGTACCATGATTCGTCTCTCCAGAGAACACGTTTCCACTGATCCAGAGTCCAGCTGCGATGAGCTTTACAACATCCCCAATGATGTCAGGCATTATTTAGTAATGTTTGGCTTATGTGCTGCAGCATGACCATGGAATCCCATCTTGTTCAATTCCCTACGATCAGCTTTAGTGCTGACAACAGCCCCAGATGAATTTTGAAACTCAGTGGTGATTTCTTGGGCTGAGGAAAAGCGATTACTTTTTACAACATGCTTTAGAGTTTGCTGATCCCTTTCCGTCAGTTTCTGTGGTCTGCCTGGTTATTTTTGAACTCCTTCCACTCCAGTAGATTTCCATTTCAAGATGACATCATTTACCGTTGAGTGAAGCACTTCCAACAGGAAAGAAATTTGTCTAGCGGATTTGTTACACTTATGGCATCCTCTGGACCTCCCATCTTGTTTGTATTACTCATAAATGAATATTAGACACAATACGCTTGGGTTTTATCCATGTTCGAACACTGTTTGTGATGTTATTAGGTATATCCCTTTTTTCCAAGTAGGGTATTTCTATTGGTTAACATTTAATCCAACGCATTCATCCATTCCTGATTTAATTCTTTAGTATAGAATGGTTTGGTTTGATTTGTATGGTATTAACGTCCTTTTCGACTGCCATGGTCATTTCAGGACGGCGTTATAGGGCCGCAAATTTTGCCTCGCAAGGGTTCTTTAACGTGCAGCCGGCAAACAACTACACGGGACCAATGGCTTTACTTCCGTTCTGAAGGAAGTGCGTGATCTCAGGATTTTCCTCCTGAAAAAATTCTCGTCATCCTCGGCCGGGGTCGAACCCACGTCCTTGGGCACCAAAGGCGATCACGCAACCACTGACCCACCGAGGCCGATTAGTATAGAATGGAGTCCAATTAATCTGAACTATTTTCAGACCGCGTCTGGTTTAGATTGCCATATTTTTAGATTAACTGAAATCCTAGAAAATTTTAAGTTTTCTGGAATGAAGTTTGATGAGTTTAAGTATGTGCATGAAAGATGTTGGATGGTGAATAATCCTACTTAGAGCACCACTGCTTGAGTGGTGAGTCATTGCACATGCTTGGTCTTTGTTTTTTCTACATGCATATGTAAAGTACTTTTTATACATTCTAGCTTTTCACCACTATATCACAATGCAAAAATAAAGAAATTATAATTTGGTTTATATTTACGTTAAGTTTTTCCTCACCTGTTTGAATTACGGTAATTGAATTTTTGTATTAGCGGAACTTCACTGTATAAGGTTTTCCATAAATTGATTATTTACTGTCTTCTGTTTTACTTTAAGGCTGTAATAAATAGAGAGATGAAGCAGAAAACCACAGAACAAGAAAAGCTATTAGCCGAAGAAATTAAAAGAAAGAAAGAAGAAGAAATTGCTCGTGAAAAAAGGAGACAACAGTTATATGTGAACAGGTCTTCTATTGTTCCATATAAAATGATAATTTGAATAGTGATGCTCTTAAAATAATATTCCCTTCCTTTTCCTCATTTGTTTCCTTAACTAAGAGAGTGTATTGAATATTTCTCGAACGACAAGGAGAACAAAGTATATCTTATTTAAGTTATACTTTATTTTTCCAAATGATCTACAGAAGAGATCTCTCTGCAACAACTGGCTCTTATAAGTGGAATGTACATATATCTGATGCTCTTGGCTTGTAAAACAACAACCAATAAGTGGCCCCTTATTGGTTGTAAAAAATAACTTTAAATATACTTAATAAGCAAAAAATAGCCAGTATATACAAAAATATGCACCAACGCTCAAAATATGCAAAAGTATGCTCTAAAGCCTGAAGTATGCATTTATATGCATAATAAAACTTAAGTTACGAGTTTCAGAGGGGGCTAGTAATGCATACAACATCGTTTAAATGAGTTACTAGCTCAGGAAAAAAATATGCATTATATGCAAAATCTGATTCCTAGTCATGAATTATCTCTTGAAATTTGTTGGATCTCTCTTAAACATGTCCAAACCATTGACTGAGCTTTGGGCTTGAATACAATTTTGCAAAAATTTATAAATGATGTACCGTATTGGCCCGATTATAAGCCACCCCCAAAGGACTCGATTATAAGCCATACCTTGAGTTTAAACCCTCAATGTCAGGGAAAAAGTGCGACTTATAATCGGGCCAATACAATATTTAGGTTTAAGTAAATTTATACACAGAAACATTAGAAAACCTTTACATTATCTGAAGATATAAATAGAATAATAACTATATATTTTAGCATTGAACTGCGAGAATTGGAGCAGCAGTTAAAAAATGCCTATTATCGACGAGATTCTGCAATTCAAAAGCAAGAGATGGATATCAAAAAGGAACAAGAAGTGGTAATCACTGAATTTCTTCTAAATTTTTTAATAAATTATATATAAATGAAGCAGAAATACACTCACAATTTTGTTACTGATACTTGCTTGTTTTTCGTCTCGCATAACATGGCGCACATTCTGAAAAAGCATAAAATCACTGAACCAGTATTTAAAACGGAGTGGGAGAATATGTTGTTTTTTTTTTTTCATTGTTCACAGATCAGATTCGAAATGCTTAATATGCAATCGTGTCCTATCAGGGGAAAAAAATACAATTCTACCTGACATCGAAAAAATTGTCATATTAAAACGAAGAAAATAAGATGATAAACTGCCTCTTTTTTTTTTCTTTTACAATGTCGAATTGATAATTAGCAACTCGACTTTAAGGAACTGATCAACGTAATGTGCAATAGGGGGGTAAGGAAGATTATCCGCGTGCGCAGGTGCTCCCCGCGGACAGAAATCTTGGACAGCCCTGTACTAGATGGTCATGTGCAAGTATGGTGGCGTAAAGGGGAATGATTTCATTAGAGTACTTTCTAAGTAACAAGAGCTTTTAATCACGGCTCTATGAGGATATGCGGCAGTATCTCACTCTATGGTTCCATGACTCCTCAGTGTTACATTGAAAAGACATTGCAAACACAAGTGTGCCCTTCTGCATTAGTTGTGGGTGAAAATTTCCACCTCATGCATGGTAATGCTCAAACCATGTCTGCAATCATTCTGTATTTACAAAATACATAAATTTTAAAACTTAAATTTAGCATGTATCTAATTTAGATGTAAATTTTTTTTTTATTTCTTCTCTTAGATGAAACAAAAAGAAGAAAATGAATTATTTGAGGATGCATTGATTCAAAACAAAAAAGAATTGCTTGCTTTTGAACAGGAGAAACTGAATACTATGATAAATTATAAAAAAGACCTGGAGAAACAACATGCAGAAAAAGAATTTATACGTCAACGGGAATATGAGGATTTTTTGCTTGACAAATTGTTAGTTGATGAAATTGTAAGAAAAGTTCATGATGAGGATGAAAAGTAAATATTCTTATATTAGAGTGTTTATTGGTTTAAACAAATGAATCTTTCTTTTTTTATATCATCATTTTTGTACCCATAAGGTGTCTCAAACTTTTATGGTCAGCCTCCACAGTGGTGCATTTGTGGCTCACTACTCAACATAAAATATTTTTTCCCTGAAGGAATATGAAAACTTCTTGATAGATCGATCAAGTGTATTGCAAAGCAAGAGATTTATGTTGTTCCTAAAGTTTATTTAGAAAAATGTTACAAATTTCATCAAAATATAATATCAGGTCGTTGCATATCAAATGTCAGATTGTAGAGGTCATCTTTAATGGCCCTCTAGAAAGGACACCTTCACACGTGCTATTCGAAATAACCCCCAATGCAATCCAAACATTGTTACCAACGATTTGGCAACTTCTCGAGCCCTCTCCAATAGAATCCATGGTCACGGGACTCAATACACTCCCGGAATGCGTTTTCGACGTCTGCTTGGGTTAAGAATGTTTTCCTCTGGAGAAAATTGTCCAGGCTCTGGAAAAGATGGTAGTCGGTAGGGGAGACGTCTGGAGAGTACAGGGAGTGTGGAAGCACCTCGTAGCCCAGAGCCTGTAGCGCTGCACGGTCGTTCGTGCAACGTACGGACGCACGTTGTCATGCAGCAGAAGGACGCCTTTGCGATGCTCAAGTGCAGGTTGTTGCTGACACAGTTTTGTGTCCATACGATGAAGTTCATGACAGTAGGTCGCAGCGGTGATGGTCTCCCCCTGCTGCAGGAAGCTGTAATGCACTGAGCACGGACGTTCCACCAAACTGTAACCATGAGCTTCCGTGGGTGCAACGGGGTTTTAGGGAACTGTCGCAGGGATTCATCAGTATCCAGCCACTGTGCTGACTGTTTCCTATTGTCATATAGGAGCCACTTGTCGTCGCAGGTGACAATGCGATCAAGAATCCTCGATTTTTCATGGGGCAAAGGCAATTCCGTACACACCTTCAACCGACGCTCTTTTTGGTTTTCCATAAGTTCATGTGGGACCCATTTGTCCTGTTCTTTTTACCTTGCCGATGATCCTAAGGTGCCTACTGACAGTCGACGCTGATACAGCATGATCCCCTGCAAGATCCTGAACAGTTTTTGACGGATCCTCTTCTACAGATCACTTCAGAACAGTGTCATTCAACACGTTGGGCAATCTGCCGCGTGGCTCGTTTGTCAGGTCCGTCACTCCCGCCCAGAAGCAACGTTGGACAGGACGTTCGTTTATGGTGCCTACACCGAATACCTTATTGATGTTTCGAGTGGCATTGGATGCAATGTGATTCAACCTGAACTCGTAATGCATTATCACACGTAATTCGTATGAAGTCATGACTATCTTCGCTTGGGTTCAAAAGCTATTAATTATCATCGCAGACATGCAAATTTTAGGCAGCTGGTCGTTGATAGGTTTATCTCTGTGAATGTACCACTTTGTTTTGGGTACTTGCTACTAAACATGGAAACCGTGCTGAAGCGCGGAACCCACCTCGAAATCCGACATTTGATATGTAGCGACCTGATACAAAAATGACTAGCATGATCTATTATGCTAAGGAATACTGAAAAAAAAAAATAATAGGTCTAGTAAAGGCATCATGGTAATTTATTGAGAGCTGATGTGTTTCAGTGCAAACACCATAATCACAGGCTATAAACTATGAAGAAAAGAGGAGTGATACAAGGAGTGTTACAAGAAGTGATATACTGGAATATATACTACCACATGGATTATCATAACTATTGTCCAAATACCCGTATTACCAATATTTTCAAAAAAATCTTTGATAAGTTATTTTTTACTTATTTGTTGCATTTTATTTATTCTACCGTAATAATCTAATAACTTTATCTCGAAAATGCAACGTGGATACTACCTGATACTACTATCTGTTTCATTTATAGACTACTCTAAAGCATTTGATTCCATACCTCTTCATGTATTGTTTTTCAAATTGTCTTCTTTTTTAATATCTAACAGGCCTCCCTCTTTATTGGTTAATGGATTTCCTTATTGATCAGCGTTATTATTTAAATTTACACGAAAAGTCTTCACTGACGTTGACTTGAAATATAGGAGTTCCTTAGAGTTCAGTTCTTTCTCCATTACTATCCAACTTAATTAAAAATGATTTACCTTATGTTCTATCTTCTACTTCTTCTATTTTATATGCTGATGATGTTACTCTTCTATTCTCTGACTCATGCATTTCTCAATTTACTACTTTGATTAATCAAGCACTTTCTATATTAAGCTCATGGAATTTAGCCAATTCACTTTACCTCAATGCTAACAAAACTAGATATATGCTTTTCTGTCAGGGCAACAAGATAAACGTTCCAGATAGCTTATCAATCTATTGCAGTTCTCACCCACTCAGTAGTACCAAATCATTTATAATCCGACGACTTATCTTAGGATCTACACATTAATAGCGTGTTAATTAATCTTAATTCTAAACAAGGAATGATTTCTCGGCTACATTTTTTATCATTTTACTGTTGCTGTTCCACACGTTGATGCATTTTTCATTATGCTATGGCATTCTTTTCTGGGGATCCAATACTGCATACTATCTTACTCGTCTACGAAAACTTCAAAAATGGTTCCTGTGCACCTTATTAAAACTAGGTCCTCTTCAGTTTCCTAATGGGAATTCTTATTATCTCACAAATTTATCTTATCCAGTTATGCTTGTTTGTTTATAAAATAATTAATCATCACTTGATTCTTTCGTCTCTTATTTATATTTATCTTCAGAATAATGTGCATTCCTATTTAACTCATACTGCAACTTCAATTAGACTCCCTCTGTTTAGAAGCAATTACCAAAGTAATGTGTATCCTACAGTGGAATAAATGGTGGTCCAATATATTTGAATACCTCCGTGCCTTACCTTGTAGTAGCTCATTTAAAAAGACTTTAAAAACCCTTTTCCTAACCAATAATCTTTTTACTAAAAACTTTAACTCCCTATTCCATAATATTATTGTTTTATTTTCATTTTATTCAGACTCATACAAGAAAGGCTGGAAAAAGTTAAAAAAAACAAAGAAGAAATAGATGAATTTTTAAGACAACAGGAATTGCAAAGACAAAAGGAAAAAGAACACATGGGAGAGGAAGACATTAGAATTTTAAAATATTTACAGCAAAAAGAAGAAGAAAATAAAATATATCAGGAGGCACTTCGTCAAAAAGAAGAACATTTGGAGAATATTAGAAAACAGGTTCGTATTTATGTCGACCAAAAAGAATGAATGAAGAATAAAGGATAACAGCAGTTTATGAACTGATGAACCTAAACACTATGATAGCTAACCTATACTCCTTTTCATGGAAACTGGGTCAATCATGCAACATGACCGAGTAAATCCATCATTGCCTGAAGGCATGAAAAAGAGTATAAGATTTCAGGTCAATTTCTTTGTATGAGGACAGTCATAATGTTCTAGCTCATTGTTGTACTTTGCTTACCTTATAAATATAGATATAACTTATTCTAAAATTTAAAAAAATATGTGTATTTTGATTGATTTTTATTTTTCAGCTACGAGAACAAATAGAAACCGAAGAATTGAAAAAGAAAGAATTACAAAAGGCTATGCAAGACTTAGCTGAAGAGGAATTGGAAGAAGCTAATAGAATACGAGATCAGGTATTATAAATTATAAATAAAGTTGTGAAGGACATGTATTTGAAGGAAAAACCTCTTACCACAAAAGAACATCTGAGATATGAAAGGCTGGATATGGCTAGATTGAGACTTCAATGTTAATTCAATATTAATTATCATTATTCCATTATTGCTATTATCCATAAAAAATGACTGCACTCTATCCATTTCATCAGAATCATATGAAAATTTACAATAAATGCTATATTTCTTTTAATCTACATATTCAGTGAAGTAATTACATGACAAAAATATTTCTTAAATTAAAATTAAAACACCCGTTAAAAGGTAAACACTATGGTCACATACAAATTTATTTCAAATGAAGGATGAAGGTATTGATTATTCTAGCCATACCGCCCTATGATTCTTTGAAAAATAGCCATTTTATCACCGCGCTCAGAAAAATTTGTGAAATAAATGCCACAGCTTTTATTATTTACCAGTTTATTATCAATTTTAAATAAATTTTTATTATTAAGGTAAATGAAGGTAATTTTATTAAGAAAAACAAATAGAAATTTAAAATACAAGGGTGGGCTGAAAAGTAATGCCTCCATGGCTGTAACTTTTTTATTCTTTAACCGATTTTCAAAATTCTTTTTGTATCTGATACTCACATTTCTCCTCTATGTAATGCACTATTCACTTTTTGACATAGTCCCCATCCCATTCCACGCATTGTACCAACGCGTGACTAGTCGGGTGAACTCGTCGGAGAGTCATTAAGGATGCTTATTAAGTTTGATATCCAACAAATTCCTAACCAGTGTAAAACTTATATTTTGCAGAAAGAAACGGAACAAAAAATTCAGTCTCGATTACATCTAAAGAAGATGTTTACTGAGCAAATAGAATGGAGAGCAGAGATGTTAA
The DNA here is from genome assembly GCA_023313115.1 of Rhysida immarginata. Classification (NCBI taxonomy): domain Eukaryota; kingdom Metazoa; phylum Arthropoda; class Chilopoda; order Scolopendromorpha; family Scolopendridae; genus Rhysida; species Rhysida immarginata. The sequence continues at coordinate 1,958,998 of JAHWFO010029187.1, read as the reverse complement.
GATTACAAAAACAGCAGGAAGAACAATTACGTCAAGAAGTAACATTTGATAGAGTTTATGTTGTTCTACTATTGAACAGGTATTGTGGAAAGTTATACTAATAAAACTTTAATCTAGGCAATGGCAAAACTCTGCGAAGAAGAAATGTATGAACAGAAGAATGCAGAAATACGCCGAAATAGACAACTAGAATATAGAAAACTTATTCAGAAAATAATGGAAGAAAAACATGCTCAATATGCTCTGCAAAAGGTGCTTGCATATTTGTTAAAACTTACCGTATATTTGGTTTATACTATTAGAGCAATTGATAAGGTTTTTAGTAAAGTTGACAAAAATAATTTGGCTTCATCAAAAAAATTAATTTTTTAGACCTATGAATTTTTTTTTTCATTTTAATTTTTAAGGAACAAGAATTGGCTGAATGGAGAGAATTAGATGACATGGAAAAAGAAAGACTTAAAATGGTTGCAGAAGAAAGGATCAAACTACTTAGAAAACATGCTAAGGAGTTAATTGGATTTCTCCCTAAGGTTAACTCTACATTTAATGATTTTCTACACGATACATTCAATGATCAGCTTAACAAAGTATGATTAAGTACGTTTAAAATCACAACAAGGTCGTAACTACAGTGGGTGCCGCTTAATGTAATCACAGTTAATGTTATCAATCGGTTATTGTTATCCTTTTTGCTTGGTACTGAATGCTTGTATCTAAATACATACTAAATACGCCATTTATTGTGATCAAACTTCGGATGTTGCTATCAAATTTTTCCCTAAATGTAATTTAAATATTTGGATTGGCTTCCGAATTCTGCTTATCGTGCCACTTTTCATTTCCCTCTAAGCCAATGGGTGCTCCTGCCCAAAATTATGGATTGATATTAGTGTACTCTTATTAGGAGCTTTAGCAAAAAGCTTCTTATAAGAATGCACGCTTGGTCTGTACGTTTATCCGGCTGTCCGCTGTTTGCACGATAACTTGAAAACAGATTAAATTTTTCAATTTTGTTTTCAGGATATTTCGTGGACCCCCTTCAAGTCGAATTCACATGCTAAAACAGTGCCTGTAAAGGATACTAAGATAATGGCATGTGATATAACAATCAATTCATCAAGAATGAATACACTGTTATTTTCTGTTTATCTTTTAAGCATTGTTGACGCGACCATGCACATGCAACGGTCGCTTTGTTGACGCACGATTGCTCATAATACTTTAATAAATGTATTTCTGTTTCACACTTCTGTTAAAGTTCCTCCTTGGAATGTTTACCAGATTTTATTTACTGTAGAGTTTCACAATCAGTATAAAGACCGTTTCACTTGTAAGGACTGACAGTTATAATGTAAAGTTCTCATAACGCTTCTTTTTTCAACTTTGGTTATCATTATCAAATTGGCTTGGTCCCAAAGTGATCACATTAAGCAGCACCCACTTTCGGAAAATGGTCTGCAGCATGTATTTAGTTAACTAGTGCATTGTTGGAAATGTTGTAGTCACTTTTTGAAAATCCCTTCGTGATCTCAGTCCACAAACTTTCAGAAAACCCTATATGCATAAGGAGCGTTCAAAAAGAAACGAGCCGGAGTCTAGAATGTGCAAACCGGTGACAGAATGGTGATATCGTTGCATGTGTAACAAAGAGTGGTTCCGACAAGAGCCCGGAAGTTCACAGCCCACCGCTAGAGGGTGACAGTGGAAGTCATGTGACTATACAAAGGAAGCAGAAGCAAGCTCTAATCTTCCAACGGTCATTTGCATTATATAAGCAGTGAATAAGTGAAATGGAGGCGTCAAAAGAAGAGCAAAGAGGTGTTGTTCGTTTTCTGACAGCGGAAGGAGTAGGGGAAACGGATATTCATCGAAGAATATCACAAGTTTACGGTGAACACTACATGTCCTTTGCAAGGGCCAAGGCATGGCACAAGCAGTTCGGGGAATGACGGGTGTCGTTACCGATGATGATATCGTCCAGCTGGTTGATGGGCTCTGAGGGGCAAACGATTCACCTCGGACGATGACGCCAAGCAGTACATGCGGAACTGGTTCACAACACAACCCCGGGAATTTTACGAGACAGCCATTCACCGCCTTGTGTTGAAGTGGGACAAGTGCCTCAACAGCCAGGGCCATTACTTCTGACATACAAATACTGGTTTCTGTTCTAGGCCTCTGGCTCGTTTCTTTTTGAACGCTGCTTATATAAACAGGCCGTTTCTGAATGGTCTGTACAAATTTTCAAGATATATTCCAGGGACAAAAACAAGCAGAAAATGCCATATGAAAATGGGGTCGAAATGGTTTGAAGGTGTTCTGCAGTAGACGAAATTAACATTAAAGCATATATGAGTTGCAAACTGTGTGTTTATTTCTATGGTATAACAACACAATACACTCACTATAGCAAATCCTCAAAATGGTCTCTTGTTAGATTCCAAGGTAGCCTGTGCATGTTGCCGCATGTATTGGCATGATGTCGCAGCCATCCAGGATCCGACAATTCAGGGTGCAATTCCGGCCAGTAACAGCCAACAGTGGTGCTCCAAGAACGTTTCGAATCTGATGTTTCTTTGAATTGTCATAATTCTTCAAACCGTTTTAACTCTAGAAGGAAGCATTTTCAAACCCATGTTCATAAACAACCCCATAGAACAATTCTGAAAATTTGTAAAGACCATTCAGATATACCCTGCATAGAGTTAAGAACTCATTATAATATGTACTGAAACCGGGGGGGGGCGGGGCAAAAGGAAAATTAAGTCCTTCAAGTTAATCAGATGGATGGGTTTCAGAAGAAGACAATGTTGATAAGTTAATTCTGCAATGTTTTTTTTCTTTACCACAAAACGCAGGGTGTATTTAGGAGCAAAGAAGAAGTAGAAGCTGTATGTCCTCATTCAGAAGAACTCTTGGAAGAAGAACCATGTTAATGGTTTTAAACTCTTTGATTGTTATAAAGCTTTAAAAAACATTTTCTCTTGCAACTTTAATAGAAATTTAATCGTGTCCGACACCTTTTAATCAGTTTTAATTGCATCGAATTTCATTTAAATTTCTTTGTGTAAATCAAGCTCAGTAACTGGAAATTAAGTGTAAGTATTATTAAATGAATTCCTAACTTAAATATACTGCTTTTCCACTGCAATGTTTTTTATAAGATGAATTTAGACATTAAATGTTGTCCAACGTGAATCTCAAACTTGAGTGAATTTATGAAATAAATCTGGTTATTATACAATGCTTCATTTGTTTCAAATAGCCATAAATATTTATACATTCTTGAACTTGCTTGTATCATAATAAGCACATATAATTTTTTAATGGACATTCAAAAAAGAAGATAGAAATTTTGCAATTGTATAAATCCTTCTCATGAGACCTGTAAAACGAACCTTTTTCCCAGCACTGCACAACTAGTTTGATACAGCACTACACGTATCGTGTAGATGTCTGAACTTGAAATATGATAGTGAAGAAAGCTTTCCATCCTGATTATCACCTCATCACCAGTGAAATGGTTTTCATACAGTGCTGCTTCTGTCAATGAAAGATGAATTCATTAGATGCTATACTTGGGAATTTGCAGGTGAGGCAGTACTTTGTGCCAAGCCTACAGCACTGTGCCAAGAACATTATTTATTTATTTGGAAAAAGGTACTGGCATGCCAAACAGAGAAAAAAACTCCAACAAAGAGGCATGCCGACCAAACAAACAAAAACAAATCACAAATATAATATTTGGATATCCAACCCAGACGGATTAAAAGAAGTCAAATTCCCTGAATAAAATTTGGTCTAACAAACATAAAAATTGGATAGGGGAAGAGTCATAACAGAAAAATAGAATAGATTATTATCCTGATTTTGACATTTTGGTACAAAAAAGAAATTTGGCCAATAAGGAATGGAGAATTCAAAGGCCGCATAATGGCTTAGATAATCATTTAATACATATTAAGTTAATACAGCTTTTTATATTCAACAGGCCCGACTTCTGACACTCTTCAGTATACAAATATTCAATATTAGATTGACCACGAGAAAGTCGATGTACAAAACTTCGTTGTACTTATTCCAATTTTTCAATATAATTTCAATTAAAATTTCATTATTCCAATAATAATAATAATAACAATAATAATAACATGAGCAGGTCAAGATCTTGTGGGATTTTAAATACAAACGGGTCGCCATCTTGAGCACAACACACCTGACATTACAATAATCGAAAATCGCAGAGTTTGGTTTGTGGATGTTGCCATACCAGGAGATCAGCGAGTAGAAGAAAAAGAACTAGAAAAGCTGACAAAGTACTGCGATCTCTCGATTGAAACACCAGACTCTGGATGAAACATGTGACCATTGTCATCGGTGCACTCTGAACAGTTCCAAAAAACTTTACAAATTTTATTAAACAATTGGACATCAACAATGTAACAACACTTGAACTACAAAAAAACGGCATTACTCGGCACGGCATACATTTTACGACGATACTTGGTGGATACTTAGGTTTTTGGGTGAAACCTGTATCAACCAATAGCACCAGTCAATGATATATTTTTGTGCGTGTTCATTTGACTGTGTTTCATGTTTTATAAATAAAAGTAGATAATAATAATAATAATCTAAACAACCAATAGGTTATCCCCTAACAGGCCAAAGCCCAACACGGGAGTTTTTATAATAAAGGACCAACACGCACATCCATGCCCCTAGCAGGATTTGAACCCACAACTTGCTTTCTACTTTAGAGAAAACTTCATCTTCAATTTGCCAGAGTCTCCTCATATTTCAACAAAGTTGACCTACTAGCAACTTTTCTCTTCAATACTTGAACAGGGTCAATTGCTTTTCGGGTTGAGACAGTATCACAGTCTTTTGCTCTAGGTTGTTTTGTCCAAGTTCTGTATGCATTAGCGAGACACGCTCTCTTGGCTCTCTAGTTTCCTCTCGAGTGGACTTTAGGCTTTCCTAATCACTCAATTCCTCTTCTACATCATCGTTGACGTCTAACGTTTAACACTCCTCTATTATAGTTTCCTAACTTTCAAAAATAAAATATCTTCGTTGCCTATGGTTCAATACACTTAAAAAATTTAGTGCGTAAAGAACCATAGGCAATCCTTTTTTATGCTTTATCAAACGCAATAGGTCCCGTTTTGAAAAGTGTTTACACGATTCAAAAAGTTTCTTTGTGGGAAAATAAAGATATGACAAATAAATAAGTAATTATTGAGATCTTGTGGCAATATTACCGTTTGGATGGATATTCTTTTCAAATTAAGGAATACAAGGTTAAAAATCACTGATACAACCATATCCTTTTATATCCCCATTTTGTGAAGGGGCAGATGAGAGGCCAAAACTATGCGACAGACGAGGACACAAAGAGAGCAGTGTGTCAGTGCCTTCGGCGAGCTGGAATGGACTTCTACCGTCGAGGGATTTTAAAACTTCACAACAGTGGGAAAAATGTGTCCAAAGGAATAGAGATTATATTGAGAAATAGACAAAAGTTTATAGTTTTTTTTTTTTTTAAATGTTGCCTGGGCCGGACTAGTACCTTTAGAGGCCCTAAGCACTGCATATTGTCGTGTGTGGAGGGATGGGGGCTTCCTCAGAATAAATAAGTATATCATTAATATTTACAACAAAGCCCCAAGCACATGCTTAGTTTCAGTATGCCCCTCGTACATACTGTAAGTGTATCTGAACGGTCTATATAAACTTACAGCACGAGTTCCTTATGGCCAGAGAAGCAATGTACATCCCATGAACATAGGGTCACAAGTGCTTCCTTCTGGAGATATCTTGATGGATAGCCGTGAAGGACCAATACCGTGACCAGCACGTTCGCCGGATACGTATCCCTTAGACTTTTTTTGTGGGGCCCACTTGAAAAGCCTTGTTTATTCCACCCCCATACCAGATGTTCACACTCTTTGCCAGCGAACCATGAACAATTGCGATATCATCCGTAACATGCGGTATTTTCCAACGGGTTTGCCAGTCAATGCAACGATGTGTGCAGGCCTGCATGAAATCTAACGGAGGCCATTTTGTGCATGTACTTCAGCACGTCTGGACTGTTCTATTACTGTACAAGCCGGAAATAAACGTAGTTTGTAACGCTGATCGGATTTGATGTGCAATTGCGCCAGCTATTGTAGAACAACGTCTCACAGTTGTATCTTCAGAAGGAAGAGTTTGTGACCCTATGTTCATGGGACATATATTGCTTCTCTGGCTACAAGGAATTCATGCTGTAAGTTTGTACAGACCATTCAGATACACCTAGTATACACGTGCCATTCTATCACCTGTAGTTCTCTGTATTCTCTCAGTACCGTCAATAATAATAACTTATAAATCTTGATTTAAAAACAAGTCTGCCTATCTCAAAACTTATATCTCGAATTTTTTTCTGTTCCGCAAAATTCGAGATAACGAGGTTCGCCTAAAAAAATTGAATTCCCAATAATTTAGACTCAATTGTAAAAAAAAAGAAATAAGAAATTGATTTTATTTCCTGGTTTTAAAAGAGAGGTCACGTATGAAAACAGCTTATAATTTATTGTTTTCAGTTTACTTAAATAAAAATAAATTTCCGGTCTATCAGGTCATTATTGCTTTCTGTGAAATAACCAAATGCTGTTGTGACTGTTGATGCTGCTGTTGTTGTTGTTGTTGTTGTTGTTGTTGTTGCTGCTGCTGCTGCTGTTGTTGTTGCTGCTGCTGCTGCTGCTGTTGTTGTTGTTGCTGGTGTTGCTGTTGTTGTTGTTGCTGCTGCTGCTGTGCTTTTAATTGTTGTTGCTGGGCTTTCCATTTCTTCCTCCAATCAATCCATGCTGCAACTTCTGGCTGTTTACGATCACCTTTCTGTTCCAGCTGCTGATAATATGCCTCTCTCAAAACTTTAAATGCTTGCAAATTGGCATAAGGCATTTGCGTAACAGGATCAAAATATCGTGCAGGCATTCTAGTGATAGGACAAATGTTCCGCTGAGGATTTTTTGGCTTATGTTTGTTAAAGTAATCTTTAAAAATCCTCTCGTCGGTAAACGTTATAAAGTTTCTTGAGCATCTTTCTTTTGTGTTATTTGACTTTTCCAACTTTTCATCGCCACTGAAAACCGCAAAAAAATAAGCACAATCTTAATAATACATAATACCATCTTCAAACTTTAATAGACACAAAGTGAACAATGAAAACAATCTCCAGCTACAGTGCAAGATCGCCTTAAAATATTCCTAACATTTTAATTATGAAAAATTAATAAGTTTCCTATATTTACACAATGCTCCCGAGGACTCTCCGACTTCATTATCCAATCATTCAGAATACAACCTGTGATCATAAAATTTGATGCAAGGGTCTGGAATCAAAAGGCAAAAATATTTGTTATTGCCTTTCAAAGTTATCTCTGTGTAAGATCGTCCACTTATAACAGTGGCTGTACAAGTCCTGGAAAGATCTGCCATAATCCTCTTTGGGATAAGGTTAAGCTCGGCTGTCATGTGGCATTGAATGTTATCAAACTTGCTAACTTTTCAAACCCACCTCTCCATTAGGGTCGCGGAGACAGCAGCCCTAAGGGAGATATCCAATGCTTGTGATCTTCCGTCATCAGGCACATGTCTTCAATGATGATCAATACCCACTAACTTCAATCCAGATTCTCGATGTAATCTAGCCAGCCAGTTATAGGCTAATCCCTTAATTTCATACCCATTGGCACGGATAATAGCAACTGCCTAGGAAGACCAGTTCACAGCATTTCTATCAATGCCTACCAATGTCACTGAGACCTCTCCATGTGGAGAAGTAGCTCGACATCTAAAGACACCCTTATTGTTCTGCTGTGCACTCTATCTAGTAAGGTAATGCCTACCATAACTCTCAGGAATCTCATATCGGCTGCTTGCATCCACGATTGCACTCATTTGGTCTTTACCAAAGAACGGGGACAAAGATAGCTTTGAAAACGGAGCCTAGCTATGCTTCACTATCACAGATCATTGACCTTTCAAGGCTAATTTCAGTGGTGGAAAACACAAATAATCTACTGGACCATAATAATGCGATTTGCTTTTCCAATGTTTTCATTAATCGAGCAGTTGCAGGCCTACTGTTTTCCGTCCATCTCGAAAACGTTTAAACCACCCCTCATGTATGCAGCACTTCGAAATGACTGCATCATCTCCATACGTTTCCTTCAACATAGCATGACTTTCCAAGCTTGAAAAAGAAGAACAAATTCATTCGCTAATCAATTCTTCAAATTTTCACCATACATAA
>JAHWFO010029187.1:1913300-1950587 GCA_023313115.1 Rhysida immarginata | reverse complement strand
CCCAAAAAAAAACAGGATAACTACACAGCTTTTTCAAACAAATTGTTGTCTCCTATATGTGTGCACAGTTTCATTCACTTGCATATAGCAGGGAACCATACTGCAGCATGTGGAAAAGGATTATTCGCAGGTTGTATAACTGGATAATGGTATGTCCAAAAGCAACCATTACGAATGATATGCCAACAAGAGTTTATAGGGCAATTAATCAACATTGTAAGTTGATGACTTGAAAGTAGAAAAAATGATACAAACCTATCCTCATCAACACTAATGCTCTCCATTTCCTTGGGCAATTCTTCGATAAGTGGCATGGAAACAGAGTGATAACGAATAACAGGACCTTTGTAAGTGTTTTTGATACACCTGGCTTTTTTCTTTTCAAGTTCTAATCTCTGATACGATTCTAAAATAAAAAATAAAAAAAAAATCACATAAATAAAGACATGAATAACAAAATCCAATGTTTTTCATGAAAGAGTTGCACACAACCTCTGATCTGGATCTGTACCTCAAACTACGAGGAGTAATCAGAAAGTAAGTTCCGTTTTACAATAAAACAAAACTGCTATATACGAGGCCTGTGAGAAAAGTATCCGACCTTATTTTTTTTGCAAAAACCTGATGGATTTGGATCGCGCGCGCTTGCATGAGCCGACCTTGAACCTTTGTGTGTATGCGTGAATTTTTTCCCGCCTCTCAATAGCGTCAGTTGCTGGCAATCAGCATTAGAAGGAGGTAGTGTGTTGTGCTCTCGTCGGTTTTTGATTTGGAGGCTTTCGGTGACGATGCTATGGTCGTACCTGTAAGCCTCACCCAGGGCTCGTCACCAGTGATTATGGTGTTCATGAAGTCGGGGTCACTGTTTGCGGAGGCCAGAATGTCCTGTGAAACGTCAACACGAAGTTGCTTTTGCTCCGCCATCAGCAGCTTTGGCACGAATTTCGCCGCCACTCTCTTCGTGGCCAAATCTTCGGTCAGAATGGAATGTGCAGAAAACATACTGATGCCCACTTCTTCCACAACTTCTCGGATAGTCACACGACGGTCCTGCATCACCACAGCGTTCACTTTGGCAATGACCTGGTCGTTTCGGCATGCTGATGGCCGACCGGTTGTACCAGTCCTTAATCTGTGTGATGCCCATAGCATCGTCACCGTAACCAGTCTGAATCTTCCGGATGGTTTCCACCTGGCTGTTGCCTAGTTTCTGGCAAAATTTGATGCAGTAACGCTGCTCCAGTAGTTTCGTCATTTTCCTTCAAATCAAAAACCGACGATAGCACAACACACTATCTCCCTCTAATGCTGATTGCCAGCAACTGACGCTATTGAGAGGCAGGAAAAAATTCACGCATATGCACAAAGGTTCAAGGTCGGCTCATGCAAGCGCGCGCGATCCAAATCGATCAGGTTTTCGCAAAAAAAAAAAATAAGGTCGGATACTTTTCTCACAGCCCTCGTATTTTTTCAAGCTTTTTTCTTTACCAGATTCTATACACTTTTAACTATTTTTCCGCCTATTTCATGTCCAATGACCACCACACCTGTTCTAGTATCTCAAGGAGTTGATTGGCAGCCTGCATTTCAGCGACGATGAGGAAGTGAAAACTACATGGCTGTCCTCACCGGCTTTCCTTACTATGAAGTGGGCATGCACAAGGTCATTGAGCATGATGACAAATGTTTCAATAAACTTGGAAACTATGTGGAAGAATGGTTAAAGATTTATAGAATCTGCGTATAATACCATTATTTTAGGCAGTTCCAAATGTTGCCCAAGCAACACCAAGCTTACCTTTCTGCGTCATGATATTCAAACCTTTTGGCCAAATCTCAACCTCTTTGGGCAAGTAGTCACAGCATAACAAATACAGGGTGAATATAAATTATGGCAACTCATTGTGTACTCATTTTTTAATCCAAAAAACGAAAAGTAAAGCAATTTACAACTAATAAATAGAACATGGTCCCTTGGTAATAGCATGTTCATTCGGTTTCGAAGTGGGCTCCTTTGGCGGCGATACAAAGCCCCAAACGTGTCTTGAAATTTTCAGCAATGGGCCGCAAGTCGTTGGGCGACAATCGGTCCCATTCTTGGCGCAGGGACTTCTTCAGCGACTCCAAACTGTTGTGGCGTTTAGCACAGGTCCTGGCTTCCAAGATCGACCATACGCTGTAATCCATCGGATTGAGATTTGGCAAGTAGGGCGGCCACTGCTGAGACGTGGAAAAAATCCAGAACATGGCTCTTGCACCACTCCTGCGTCATTTTCGCTCTGTGAGCTGGTGCAGAATCTTGTTGGAAGGTCCAATCTACATTGCCGAAATGCTGCCGAGCCCAAGGAGGTATCACAGCCTCGAGAATGTCACGACAGTAGACTTGTTGGTTGATTTTGACTCCTTGGTCCACAAAAACGAGGGGTGTCTTGCCACTGGTGCAAATTCTGCCCCAGACCATCACGGACAGCGGATTTTGGCGACGTTCGATGACTGCAGAGGTGCTGGGTGCCTCTGCTGGCCACACTGTCGTTTTGGTGATTGTGTGCCTGCTCCACAGTGAAGAGCTTCTCGTCTGAAGAGGATGCGCTTCCATTTCTCACCTGCGGTCCGACGCTCGAGATGGCGGCATCTGTGGAGCCGTACACGCTTGTTTTCGTCTGTGAGGAGCTGGACTTTTTGGAGCTTGTAGGGCTCGAGTTTGAGTTCCTCTGTTGTCATTTTCCGCACCGATCCGCAGTTGATTCCAGTCTCACGAGCGATTTGTCTCGTTGAGACCCTCGGATTTCGCTGGACTTACTTTTTGATGATTTTGCGGTTTTGGGTGTGTTGGTGGTACGCTTTGAACCGTTTGACAGCTTTGGAGACGACGTCTCTGCCAACACTGGGCAAACAAACAATTTCACATCGACGCTTTCCTTGACGAAACAATTCCAAAATTGCACTGCGTTTGCTTGACATTTCAAAACGCACATCAATTAACTCATAATCAGTTGAGTTAACACGGACGACTTGCCCAAGAACATGCAGTGATTGCAATGAATTAAAAATTATTTGGTGGCGCTTTAATATATTCGCACCTGGACGCGTTCATTTCTGTTGCCATAATTTATTGTCACCCTGTAATGGTATGCATTACTTATTGAAATGCCCTGGTTTATTCTCCTATTTAATATTTCCCCCCTGCCCCTTTCACTGATTCTTTAGACGACAAAACTATTGAAACGCACCAATCAAATTATTTTTATTAACATTCAAGATGACAAAGCGCAGTCCGTAAAAATGCAAAACAAAAAGTAAGGTCATCGATATTTTTTACCTAAAGATTTCAAATTCTTTTGTTCCGTTATTTTTGCTTCAGCTAAAAGTTCTGCTTGAGTTAAACGTCTAAAGTTCTGTTTGGGGCGCTTGTCTTTCCTTCGCTGCAATTCTTGTCTTTCTTGCTGTCGCCTGTGAGTTTCTTCGGATTTCTCCATTGTTGATTTGCGTGTTAATTTTCTTTCTACATAATAGAAATCTCTTCAAGTTTTTCCATATTTACATTGTTGGATCACAAGTAACAATGATTTTCATAATCGACTAACCAAATCCTGGATCAATCTGACGAATTTTTCTCTTTTGATGAACCTTAGTACCATCCTTTGCTACTTTCTTTGGTTCCTAAAATAAGAGGTTCATTAACTTTTTTTTTAACACTTTCTTTAGTCAATACAAAAAATACAAACTCCGTAATAAAATTCAAAAGCACATGGGGACACTCCGCAGATTAGGCATCTTCTCGTGGCCCCCCCCCCCCCCCCAACAATTACATCGCGCCATCTTTTTGGCTCTCATGAGAGGAACTTTAGACCCCTATGCCCCTTTCCTCCTAACTATGCCCTGACTCCTCCATCCACCCCCTGGAAGCAATAGAACAAAACTTCATCAGATTGTCCACTGCTGCCATTACCTCCACCCCCGTCGACGCTCTTTACCTCCACATAAAAAACTTCCCCCTCAGACACAGATGGCGCAAGGCCTTCGTTAACTTCATCATGATCATCATTCAAATCCACAACCCCCACTGCCAAAACCTCACAAACACAGAAATGATCCATAAGATCTTCCATTCTAATAAAATTAAGGACTTTAGTATCTAGCTCCTCAATAGTTACCAGTGTGTCACCCTTTGTCTCACCCCCATCACAACCATCAAGGACCCCATCATCTTTAACATGGACTTCCAGGAGATGTTCGACATCCCGGACTGGAAAAAAATAACATGCCAGGCAACATTGGGGCCTAGTATAGTGAAAAAATCTCAAACCAATACAGTCAGGGAGTTTTGCACCATCCCAGTAACTAACGACTGCTACGAGATGACAGTAGCAGCCGGGACTGACGGCTTAACGTGCCCTCTGAAGCACAGGGGGTTTATGATAGAAGAGCTGCTGGCGGACGAACAAACAAGTGGCTATCACCAGCTGATGGACATCCAGCACTGGTCACTCAGCAAATGGGTCAGACTAAAGTCCCCCAACAGCTGTGCCCCAAATAGCAGTCCCACCCAGCAGTGGCCCTCAAGCCACTGGCTGTCACCCAGCCAGCAGCTGGCCGCGCCTGAAGTTGCTTAACTCCATCGACCAGCGAGCCAACCGACGAGACAACCAGGCCACAGCCACCCCCACAAAATTCCTTACAGTGGCAGCTCCTTCACAGCAGAGGCCTGAGCGATCCTGATCGCCCTATGCAAGATCAACCAACTCCATCCACCTACACCCAGCAAACAAATCCTCCTGATCACAGACTCAAAGTCAGTGATCACTGCCGTACACAAAACCCTCACCAACAATAACTGGAAATCTTCCTCACAGATCGGAATCATCTCAACCTGTGTTCTCCACCTGACCCAAAATAACTTCTTCATCAAATTCCTGTGGTGCCCTGGTCACCAAAACATCAGAGGAAACACCGTGGCAGACTCAATGTCGAACTTCAAAAGCTCATCACCCTACGTGACCACCCTCGACCTCCTGACAGCCCCCGCAGTCTCAAATCCACCATCGAAAAGAAGACATGGGAGAATTGGAAAACCAAAGGGCAAGCCAAGCCAACCCCTCAGGGACAAGACTGAAACAATTCCTATACCACAACCGCCCCCTCAAGAACCCCTTTTCCTATCAAAAAATGATTCCAGCCTCCTCCTCAGACTCAGAACAGGCCACTTCCCCAACAAATCCTTCCTGTACAGGCTCAAGTAACCCGTGACCCCTACTGCGCCTGTGAAGCTGTAGAAGACACCTATCGCATCTTATTTACCTGCCCCAACTACGAAACCCAACGAGCCATCACCAGGTCCTACTTCCTATTCAATCACATTCCTTTAACCTATAATCAATCCTACTCCTAGACGACGCCCCCAGACAGCGCATGCGCACCACCATAATCCTTTTCAAAGACTTCCTCCATAAAACCGACCTCCACCACCGTATCCTGTCCCCCCATAGGTTACCTACTTTCTTTGAAAATGAAAATTTTTTTTCTTACTTTATAAGCTCTAGTATTAACAACCCGAGATTTTCGCTTGGGTTCATCTTCCTGATCACTGATGGGTTCATCATCTTCATCGATGCTGAAGTCGGTATCAACTTCATCAGACTCTTCAACTTCTGATTTATATTCTGCATCATCAGCTTCCTTTAATGAAAGATACAATCAAACATTTTTCATTCTGTACGTTGGTAAAAAAAAAAATCTAGAATCAAATTCAAATTACTTCTATGAGATAAATACTCTGCTCAATAAAAGTTTAACCGGGCACGTCCATTAAATTTTCGATTTCAATTGGACATGCCTGGTCAAATTTTTGGTGAACCAATTAGTTTATTTGTAAAGTTAAACATTAATACAACCTGTGACAATAAAGTTCGGTGAATGACGTCAAATTGCTAATGGTCGTAAGAGTGCACCATTGTCGTATCCTGCCCCAGACAGGTCGAGACACGTTTAAACAAATTTGAGAGAATCAGCGCTGCGAATGTGTTTATTGTGTTTAAACAGGACATTGAAGAGAGAAGGCGTAGTACGCGCAGTCGAAACCCAAAATGGATCAGCGAACGAAAGAGACTCATGAAATGATGACAACAGTTTACAAAGAAAGTGCTATTACTTTGAAGTCTGTTTATGAGTGGTTTAAACGATTCCGAGGAGGCCGAAACACCGTAGAAGATGCTCCCCGAAGTGGCCAGACATCTAACGTAATGTTACGACCCAACTGAAGGCTATCCCTAAAAACGACTACGCTAGGAGTTTCCAGGACTTATACAGGCGTTCCCAGAAGTGCATTACCATCGACGGGGATTACTTTGAAGGATAGTAACTGCTGTTTCATGAAAGCGAGCAATCCATTCTCAATAAGCCATCATTCACCGATCTTTATTGTCACAGGTTGTACATGTATACAGTAATAAGAGAAAATTATTTTATCAAATACCACATATAAGCATTTCATTAATTAAACACATCGTGAAATGTATTTGCAGTTACAAATAGCTGATTTTTATTTGCTGCCCTCCCAATACAGAGTACTCACAATATACGAGGGTTGGGGCATAAGTCATGCAACTATTTTTTTTCCTCGTAGCTAAGGTATCACAAAATGTCACATGTCTCAAGGAAACCGTTCATTCATAGTACATTTCCATAACACCAGATGGCCCTGTGATTTCCTTTTGTTGCATAGAGAACAATGTTAAATCGGTTCTTAGTCAACTGCCGTGCAGGATGGATGTAACCCGAGTTGAACAACGCTCAATATAGCCGGTCTCCGCTGGCTTTGGTAAGAATTGGAGCACCCACTATACTCTCCGGACTTTTCTCCATGTGATTTTGATCTTATACGGACGGTAAGGAACTATTACGTGGTAGACTGCTTCGGACACGAATGGACATTGCAAATACCCGTATTGTGCAACAGATGACGACCAGATTTCCACATGGTGAGAGAAATGGTGAAGCAGATGATATGGGCGCCTGTCACATCATTGGCAGCGTACTGTGAATGTTCAGGGGACTACTTTGAGGCTCTTTAGAACGGGTATGTGTGCTGTAATGATTCTGGAACATGAAAGTTGTAATGTTATATCAACTACCTTAATAAACATGAAGAGCAAAATATTTCCGTGTTGCTAAATGTCCGTACATTTCTTCCATTCCTTGTCCTTTCATCTATATATTTCACATTTGCCCCAACCCTCGTAGCACCGTGGGTTCTAACACTCAATAACACGCTCACCCGATGTGGCTACTGTCATACAAGTATAGATTTCAAAATGAACTCCTGTGATACAGCATAGGGTGGCAATATCTCTTAGTGGCTGTCGAAAGCGACGGGTCTCTCTCCCCAACACATGCATGATTACACACAGATTGGTGACCTGGTTGGCCAAGCAAGACATCCACAGACTGCAGAGCAGCTACAGTCACACGGCGGTGTGTGGTCGTGCATTGTCGTGCTAGAACAGTCCACTTTGGATGGTAGCCATGAAGGAGATGACGATGAGCCTAACCACCTCATCTGCTATTGTTGATCAGTTAGACTGTTTGCTATGAATACTAGATAGGAGTCCAAGAATCATAGGATATGGTGCCCTACGTTATAACACC
The DNA here is from genome assembly GCA_023313115.1 of Rhysida immarginata. Taxonomy (NCBI): domain Eukaryota; kingdom Metazoa; phylum Arthropoda; class Chilopoda; order Scolopendromorpha; family Scolopendridae; genus Rhysida; species Rhysida immarginata. The sequence continues at coordinate 1,942,943 of JAHWFO010029187.1, read as the reverse complement.
AGCCAATAATATAAGATACGTTCAGATAAAATAAGAACGAGGGCCAATGGGAGATAATGATGATGATGGGGCAATGAAAAAAAATAGTGGATTAATGATGACAAAATGAAGGATAAATAGAAACAGCAATAAAAATAGAAATGAAAATAATGATAAAAATAAAAGAAAACAACAATGATAAGAAGAGAAAAACTATCAACAGGACTGAACAACAAAGACAGAAGACATAGTGGATAATTTGACAAGAAAAATGGGGGGAGAAAATCATAGAAAGGGAAAAGGGGGTATAAATGAAAAGGCAAAGAAAAGCTATAGAAAGTTTTTTATCACAAGCCTTTCTACAAGTTTTTCTTTGGCTTTTCTTTTTCTTTGTTTCTCCCGTTCTACAATCCCCCTCCCTTTGAGAAAGATTAGGCTCTGTCCAAAATGTCAGCCGTTTTCAGGATCTTACCAGTCTGTGTTCGATTTCTGAAAAGTGTTATAACGTTTTCAACATACTAGATTGCGCATGTAAAAATCATAAAACATCCGCATTTCATAATATTTCTTACTTCAAAAAATCCACCGTAGGTCGTTTTATAAAAATCATCTTCTTCAGCTTCGAGCAGCTTTGACATTCTGCTGCCAGCATTATGACGGCGGTCACGTGTTGCTGCCATTTCCTTAAGTTGCTGTATTTGGACTGGTTCTTACTTTTCACAAAATACAATGATCTATACAAACATACAATTCAAGATATATTTCATGTTGTTTTTAATTATTATTATTATCAGTTTCTGTAAAACAGTATCATTAAAATACAAGGCGAGTCAGAAGTCCTTGGACACCTTCAGGTTTCGCATTATGAAGGTGTCCAAGGACCTTTGACTCACCCTGTATTATGAAATATTTTTAAAGATTTAATTTTTTCATTGCATAACATAAGTACAGTATTTTGAAAGTGTCCAAAAATAATTGTGTTATCTTAGACCTAGGAAAGATACAGAGAAGTAATAAACGATGTTGCATAATCAAATCGTGTTTTGCTTGTGAAGTCTCGAGTTGGGTAAGAATTGAGAAACACAAGATATTAAAAGGTAAACACAACAAGAATAGCAAGAAACCACTAATCCACATCAAAATTGTATTCGAACGGATGCGCATTTCGTCAGCGTATACAAGGAATTGATCTGTACAGAAAGTTCTGTTCAGATGAAGCAGAAGAATTACAGAGTCATATTTATAGAGAGACAAAAGTAGATAACATCCAATTACAAAATAAGTAAATAGCAAATAAGACCCAATTGGTCAGTCCAATCCAAGTATGTAGTTTGTGCCTCCTGTATTCATTCCATTGGTCAGTTTGGGAAGATTAAGTAGTTTTGCCACTTCCTTCAGTTGTGTCATGTCCAAAGGGCCTGCGTCACTGTTCAGTAACTTGGCAGGGTCTTCGCTGGTGATGGCATGCGACTCCAAGAAGTTCAATAGCCTCGGGTCACTTGTGCTGAATAGAATTTCAAAATCTTCTGTGCTGTAGTCATGTTTCTGGTCTAGAACGTGGTCCGCGAATCTCGAAACAGCAAATTTACCATTCCTGATACTTGCCAAGTGTTCGTCTATCCTCGTTTTTATTGCTCTTTTCGATTGCCCGTAATAGACCGCATCACATTTGGAACAAGGTAGTTTGTAGATTCCTGGCTTCTCTTCCTGAGGGATAGTATCCTTTGGGTTCATTAACAGTTTTCCCCGTTGTGTTAGAGTTCTTGTAGACCACAGAGAGCCCAAACTCTCTTGTGATCCTCTTCATGCCTCTATTTAATTGTCTATTGTAGGGTAGGGTCACCACCTGTCCTGGTGATTTTTCTTGCTGCAGTGTGGTGATGTTTTTCAGGAGACTACTTCATCTTCCCAAACTGACCAATGGAATGAATACAGGAGGCACAAACTACGTACTTGGATTGGACTGAGCAATTGGGTCTTATTTGCTATTTACTTATTTTGTAACTGGATGGTATCTACTTTTGTCTCTCTATAAATATGACTCTGTAATTCTTCTGCTTCATATGAACAGAACTTTCTGTACAGATCAATTCCTTGTATATGCTGACAAAGGCAGCTTGGCTGCCGAAATGCGCATCCATTCAAATAAAATTTTGATGTGGATTAGTGGTTTCTTGCTATTCTTGTCGTTCCGTGTCCACAGTGTCTGGCTCCGTTTCTTCAGGTAAACACAAGCAAATGAATCTACTTTGGATTGGACCCAAACCAAATTAACTTCTTCAGTTTACCGATCCACATAAATTTGAAACAACTAGGATATGTTTCAGTTTTCTGTGAGTGTCTTACTTTCCACCCTATAACTTGTGAAAGGCATAACAGAAAGTTCTAGGACAAGGTAAATACAGAATATGATGATTTTCCATAAATCAAAGTTTGTATCCTATAAGCTGAACTAGCAACGTTTGATTGATTTATGAACACCAAAAACTACAAGTAAACTGAATAAATTCATCAAAACTACACATTTCGTCAAATCAAGCTTCTTCAAGAAATCCACAGCGTATTTCCGACTCACCCACTTTTTCTTTCAAGCAAACGTATTTCATTAGTAAATCTTTTCTATCTTTAAGGTTCTGAAACACACTGACAAATGCACGTACTCATTCACTATCTTACTATTCTTTTCTACAAAAGAGAACTTCAAACTTGGAATGAGTACTATTAAAAGCATCTGGGGGTAGATCAGCAATGAATGCTAATGGCCTTCCTTGATTTACATTGATCCATCAAGCTTGGAACTAGATTTTGTTATCTAAAAGAGATTTCTCTGGTCTTCAAATGATTGAAAAGATCAAACGATCATCTTGAAATAAATATCAGGAACTGTTCAATAAAACACAAAATTTTGGTTTAATCATCCAAATTTATTTTGCCTTCAAAATCGGCCCGATTTGATGTAATAATACACAGATGCCAACTAATAAACTAGTCGTCCAAACATTTCTTAGGCAATTTTCAGTATGGTCTTCAACACCTTCTATGAATTTCGTTTTATGGTTTCAATGAAGCGGTAATATGAGAGATTTTATTTACTCAACAAAGTATAATTTTATTCCATTAAAATGCATAAAAAAAAATATAATTATAATAAATAAAAAAATAAAAAAACATACACTTACAATATAGCGGGGCCCAGTAACCCCAAGCAAATTTAACCTCTTAATAAGGTTTATGGCGCTGTATAAAGTACATTACATCTTGACCGTTTTTCTTGGTGACTAAAACAGATTTAAAACTTAAAAGTTAGTAGGATTATATCCAAAAGTTTATTACAAACAAAAAACATGAATAAAAAAAAAAAAGTCTGCAATCAAGCACAAAGCTTTTACAGTGAAACCTCTATTCACGACCACCTCTTTAACACGACCCCATCTTAACTCGGCCACTTTTCCTTGGCACCGAATTAATATCTCATAGGTATAATGCATTTTTTTCCTCTTTAAGCCGACCCCCTCTTTACTCGACCAACGACCACCCATTTCAGGCACCAATCATCAATATTCCCTCTTTAAACCGACCAATAGACATGGCAAAATCGAGTGAGGGCAATCTTGGGATTGAAGCGTTAATAACGCCACTTCCTGTAATAAATTACGCTTACTCTATATTAAGCCCCCCCCCAACAATTAAGAAGACCACCTCTCCAGATGACCGTTATTACATGGAACCATTGCTGGTCGGCTTAAAGAGGTTTCACTGTATTTATTATGTTAACTATTATGAAATAGTGAAACACCGTGATACCTCACTCATTAAGTGTGAATTTCATCATTTTTTGTTTACTAATAAGATACACAGATAAAATAAATTGTTTATTAAGCTGCAATAACTACAGTCGAAATAGTTTATAATAACATCAGTTATAGCACCCAACGGTATAAAGTTTGGTTCCTATTTAAATGACAACAAAATATACCGATTATAACAACATGCTTATAACAATGGAACCATGTATACCGATAGGGTTTTCAACTGAAATGGAGATCCCCTAGATAACGACTGATTTTCGGTGATGGTGCAGAGCAACGAAGCATTGCGGGTATCCGTGAGAAAGATCTCCCTGGATGCGGGCTTTTGAGAATTTATTCTCAGTTCATAAGCTCTGCCGCCATTCCCTTTCATCAGTCTGTTTTAGTGATGTCAACTTATCAGATATTCCCTTAAATTCAATGGATTTTTAGCTCAGTTTTAGCAGGAAAACAGTTTTTGAGCTGAAAAACAAACTCAAGTTTTCAGCCCGATCTAGGCGAGCTCGTGTGGCTGACGCAGTTATAAAAAGCAATAATGGCTCATAAAAGATATCCTTAACTGTAGAAGAAAAAAAACTAGCATTATCGGGCTGTGTGGAGCCTGGTGCCAACAACCACGACACATGCAGAGATGTATACAGGGTGAGGCATTTATCTTGAGACAACTGAATATCTCGGAAGCTAAGCATTGTACGAAAAAATGTCCAAAATCAAATGCAAATTATTTCGCGGGGGAAATTCATTAGTTAAAAAATTACCTCCCCCCCCCTTGTGAGGGGGGCTGGGGGAGGGGGGTAACTTTAAAATCTTTAAATAGGAACCCTAATTTTGAATGGTATATTCAGATTGTACACAATATTCGAGAAATGTTTTATTCTTGGTGTTTTTTCAATTGATCCAACCATTTAGGAGATAGAGGCCCTGAAATAGTGGAACTTTTAAAGTTTTGAACCCAATTTTATCGATGAAGACAAAGAGATAGAGAGTAGGCCTTACAGACATATAAACCTGTACTAAAAAAGTCTACAATGACCAGTTACGTGACAAATCAGGTCCTAACCCAACTCCCAATTACATTACTACACTATTCTCTTTAATCAATCATCAGGGTTTAAGAGATACGAAATGCAGCCTGTTTTTTTCAGTTTATAGAAAGATTTTATTATTGTTTTTAATTATGTTGCTGATTTGTAATTTTTTTGATTATACAACAACCAACCGAGCTTAACGACCATCGTTGCTTAGTCCCATAAATGGTTGTTATAGACAGTCTCACTGTATATATAAAAAATAGAATTGTATCAAAAAAATTGTATCAACGTAAAAATTTCTTTTTTAAATTGAAAAAAACTTGCTTGTGTCTCTTCATATTCAATAAATCTTCCATTATTTAGCAGTGCAACTTACTGTCAGGGTTCGCGCTAGGGCAAAATATCTACGAGTCAATTTGACTCCCAAGCCTGAAAACTGCGAGTCAAATTTCAGAAGATGCGAGTCAAAATTTAGATTCTTTTTAACTTCCTTATCTTTACATGCATCCACAATCTCCGTAGTTACTGCTATAGTTAATTAGAAATTTAAACAAGAACGCATGTAACAAAATGAAGTGAGGTTAAAATGTGGTGAGAAAAATATGGGCCGATGATATCCAAAATTTAACAAGTCAATTTTGACTCGCTGATCAAAAAATCACGAGTCAAATTTTAGCAAAAATGCCCATTTGACGCGTAAATTGCGAGTAAGCGCGAACCCTATTACTGTAGTAGAAATTTTGAGACTCCCTAAGAGGTTATATCTCTCGGGATAATTTGATCATACTCTTTTTAGCTTGGTTACTACTTTTTATTTTGGTAAGCTTATGTAGATATTTTAACCTCCTCTTATTTTTGGTTAGCACGTTCAATTTTAAAGTACCGGTAATTTTTATATACAGCTTTGGCTATTTGATTGTAATTCTTTAGTGGCACGAAACAATTTTTATAAATCTGTGTTCATTTGTCAACGACGTTAAAAGCAATGTTAATGAATTCACAAAGTCGGTCGTTTCATTAACAATTTTTTAGAACCTTTTTTGATTTTGATAGAGCATCAAAAGTAAGTAAAAGCTATAATAGGCACACGTGTCCTATCTATCCGGGAACATGGCCAAAATGACAGTTAATCATTTTGGTCCTTCGAGCTGAAACTGCCTGGATAATTTCTTCATGCAAATGTTTAATACTGGAATGCATGATCACTTTTATATATTTGTATCAATATTGGGATTATTTTTTTGTAACAGTTTCTGTATCTAGAGACTGAAACAGGTTAGGTTAGGCTCAATAGGACAGAAAATCAATATATTTGAAAAAAATTTAGAAAACTGCTCAATACAATTAGGGTAAAAATGGCCGACTCTAAACTTAAGTCGATGAACAAAATCCACTTATTCAGAACCAAATAGCTGTTTTATTCTGTAGAGAAGTATAAGTGAACGTGAAATAGTTACCACACTCCAGCCATGTTAAACATACTGCACTCTTGCAGCACTCAGTATGGAATGCCTAATTCAAATACAGGGTGCTACCCATAAGTTGCCAAAATTTCAGTGATATATGCATGTGAGTACAAGTGCCATGCTGCTAGATTAAGCTCTATACATCCTTTGGGAAACAACTTTCCATGTGGCTTTGAGCTACATGACTGTGAACGATTTTTAATTGTTTTGTTTACTTCATAATGCGATTTCCAATGATTGGGGAAAATACTGCAAAAACACATTCAACGTAATGACAAAGCTTTAGACCAAACACAAACTTTTGATCAATTCAAATATTTTAGTGAAAATCAATTTGAAATGATAAGATAGAGGAGATTCCAGCTATATTGTAGCACAAGTGTTGGGAATAGTGTATGCACTTTCTTTGAAGGTGGAATAAGATCCAGTTCTAATGTAATTTTATTTACTGACGAATTTTGAAAACTTTTGGATGACACCTCATATATCATCATTTCAGGTAACAGTGTCTTTGTCGGAAGTACAGAAAATCCTACAGGATTATTATGAGAAACGAAAAAGCACAGGGAATTTATACAGGGAGTCAAATTTCTACAGATGATAAGAGGAGCATACTGAGCATTTTGAGACGAGGAACTAACGGTCAGAAAGGTACATTTCAAGTAGCACGGAATCTGGAAAGGATGTGGTTCCAAGATGACGGTGCATTTGCTCATTTCAATATTCATGTCTGCGAGTACCTGGACAACAGATTCCGGTATATGTGTATTTTAGTATACCAAGACTCATACTAATTTAGAATTCGTTAATACTCACGGAAAATAAAGATAAAACTCAGCGAAATGTTAATGCAGTAGCATATACTTTCAGTATAATTTCTTATAACAGACTGTGGTCTTGCAGTACAGCATGTTTGGTAAAAAATAGATACCAACCGATTTCGGCTTTTATTCCTGCCTTCATCAGGTTACAAATGATAGAAAAGTAAGCGGAAGCTTGCGCGCAATTTGAGGTAAGTATTTTTTTAGATTGGTCACCATTATGGGGCCCCGATTGGTATTTCAACGTCGACCAGTCACAGAATTGAGTCATAATTTTTATTTATTTATTTATTTATTTATTTATTTATTTATTTATTTATTTTTTTTTTAGTTAGTTAATTAAATTATATTACAAATAGGCCCTGCTGGGATCGGTATGGTTCTAGACCGACGGGTTAGATCCCAGCGGGCAACAAAGTTACAATCAATTAGATACAATTATATGTTAGTATAGTCTAAAGTAAAAGTTAGTAATACAAGGGCGAGGTTGGTATATAAATCTTACAAAAATACAAAAAAGAAACCAAAGTCTAATTAAATAAATACAAGATTAAATAACATAAATCACAATGAAATATATATATTAAATTAAATTTACAACATATCCTGACACTCTGTTTAAGTATTGGTTCAACTAGAATAATAGATATAAATGCTTACAAAATAAGCTATAAAAGGAACATTAAAATAAATGTAGAAATCTATAGAAAGAAATTTAATGTGATATAACCCTTAATGGTTATTTAAATTTGCAAACATAAGAAGCTTCAACCGTTTTTTAAAAGTATCGTAATGAGCCAACAGGCGGATGTCACAAGGGAGTGTTGACCAGTTTTGTAAACTTCTGTACGAAACACTTCTCTGTCGGTACCCGCATCTTTCAAAAGGAAGATGAACTCCTGCTGCTCTTCTGGTAGAATAATTGTGAAAATCACTATTAATACTAATCACAAAATTGGAGGGAACTATTAGTGAACCATTAACAATTTTATACATAAATGTAGTTAATTGAAATCGGTAAATAAGGTGTACTGGAAGAATACGCAACTGCGGAAATAAATGCGAGACAGAGGTAGTTATTGTCGGGGTTTTTGTCAAGACCCTCAAAAATCTTTTTTGGAGCCCAAGTAATCTAGCAAGATTGTAAGCTGTAGTTGCACCCCAGAAAATAATTCCGTAGCATAAGGCTGAGTGTATCCACGAAAAGTATAAGAGCATAAGAATGTTATTAGGTAAATAGTGCAATCTAGAAATTAACCCTTGTCTCTTATTGAGCTTCATTATTAATGTATCACAGTGCTGGTTCCAACTCAAATTGTGTGATAACAATAAGCCTAAGTAATTGAAAGTTTTAACTGAATTTAAAGTGTGATTATCATATAGAATCCGCGTAGAGTTTGGAATGCCCCGTTTGTTATGTTGGAAAAAAAACATAACCTTGGTTTTTTCCGTATTAACTTTCAAGGAGTTTGAATCAAGGAGGTGATTACATTATCGTAAAAGGATGGATAATAAAAGACAAATAAAATAAAAATGAATGACAATAAATATCAAGTGAATCAATAACCTAAATATATAATACATAGCGGAACAATAAAATTACAGGAAAAACGAAGTGAAATAAAAGGAATTGAATAAACCAAAGTGAAGAATTAAACAAATAATTAAATAAAACAACAGATAAAAATAGAGTAAAATCTGGTAAAATTAGAACGTAAAATAGTAAAAAATAAATAAAATAAAACTATTTATAGAAGATCATGTAGAGGTTGAAGCAACTCGAAGACGTCGAAATACACCTGGCGGTTGATCACTTAATTTTTTGTATGTTCTTCAGACGTTGCCTCGAATATTTCTATGGTTTCAAGCAGAGAATTAAGTCCTGGCTTTCTGATTGAGCATAGGATTTGGGCTTTGTCAACAGAGTTTCCAATAACATGCTTCTTGTCCAGTAGATGGGTTGCAAAGTTTGATTTACGGTCCCGTTTAGTATATGGTGTTTGGTGTTCTTTAAGCCTAGTGGCGAGGGAGTGGTTTGGAACCCCAATGTAGAACAAGTCACATTGGCAACAGTTGAGTTTATAAACTTCGCTTCTTGCAAAGGGGTCTTTTGTATTCTGTTTGGGTGGCAGGTTGAACAACTGGCAGCAGGAACTAGAGGTGCGGTAGGCAACGTTGACGGGTGCATCTTTGAAAATAGTCTGGAACAGTGGTGTATATTTGTCCACGAATGGGAAGAAGAACTATCTATTCTTTGTGCTATTTCATCGAGCCCCATAATGATGATCAATCAAATAATACTTTGTACCTTTCTATCAACTGTATCCTGATGAAGGCAGGAATAAAAGCCGAAATCAGTTGGTATCTATTTTTTACCAAACATGCTGTACTGCAAGACCACAATCTGTTATGTTAATAGCTACGGTACAGAAGAACCTCACATCTACGACTATGCAAATTCAGAGTTATCCGTCGCGAAAAAGTTGGTTATCCAGACCACAACACTGAAAGCCGACATGTTAAGCATGCTATGCTTAAGACTTGGGCTTAAAAGTCAGCTTTCGGTGTAGCGGTTCGGATAACCAACTTTTTAGCGACGGATAACTCTGAATCTGGATAAGAAATCATACTGAAAGCATACGCTGCTTTTGTGTTAACATTTTGTTAAGTTTTATCTTTATTTTCTGCAAGTACGAGGGTTGGTCAAAAAGTAATGCCTCCATGGCTATAACTTTTTATTTGTTAACCGATTTTCAAAATTCTTTTTGTATCTGATACTTACATTTGTCCTCTATGCAATGCCCTATTCACTTTTCGACATAGTCCCCATCCCTTTCCATGCACTGCATCAACACATGGCTATAGTGCCTGGCACGAAAGAAAAAGGAAACTGGCGCTTGCGTAAATGAAAAAAAAACTCGTTCAACTACTCAAAAAAAGGAAAGGAAACGGGGTGATGCACCAGTTTCCTTTTTCTTTCGTGCCGGGCACCATAGTTGGGTGAACCCGTCGGAGAGGAATTCCAGGATTGTTGTCGACACCAGGATTGAATGGCAGCTTTGGAACCTCTTTTGCAGCACGATAAAGCCTGCCCACATACGATCATTCACACCAGAGGCGTTGCAGTGCCTCCAGTTCAAAGATGAAAGATTTTGCACCTTGCATCTTTTACCACTTCCCAAAGAAGAAAGACGACCTTAAGGGACACGAGTTGCGTTCTGACGACGAGGTGAAAGATGCCATTCAATCCTCATGTCGACAACAACCCCAGAATTCCTTCCGACGGGTTCACCCAATAGTCACATTGTGTCGGCGCAATGTGTGGAGAGGGATGGGGACTATGTCGAAAAGTAAATAGTGTATTACACAGAGGACAAATGTAAGTATCAGGTACAATTAGGATTTTGAAAATCAGCTAACAACTAAAAAGTTACGCCATCGAGGCATTACTTGTCGGCCAACCCTTGTATTAACGAATCCTGAATTAGTATGAACCTTACTGTACTAAAATATGCAGATTCCTTCCTAATCATCAGATTGGAAGGGCAGATAGGTTTCGCTTTCGCCAGATCTCACTCCTCCTCTGAGGGGCATATGAAGTCCACGTTATATGAAGTTCCAGTAGAATCTGATGCTTTTGGAAATTTGCCAAGGTCCAATGTCTCCTTGGACAACAGACACCAGGGAATTTGAAGAGATCGTCAAAATATCATATGTACGTATTGGTCGGCCACTTATAAACGCTTGCTCCGAGTTGCAAGTTGATTACGAATAAAAGGGAAAAAAATTGTTGTTTGCTCTGAAAACGTTCCTCCCACTTACGCGTGGGATCTGAAGTATGCATGCCCGACCATGGGTTCCCCAACTCAAAATACTCAGTCCGCTAGCATCTGTCGAATTTTTACCCCAGAGGTTTGAGACACCCTGTATATAGCTGGTGACTGTAACTCCCACACCTACCTCTAAGTAATATATTTCCCCTATTTTATTATTTAAAAATTTTTAAATTTCGATTAAAATGGCAATTTTCTTATAATTACCTTAGTATAAGTTTTCAACTAGTCAGTTTTCAACAGTCTTTTTCAAAGTGCTTTTAGACTCGATGTACCATTTAAAGGTCAAAAACAGTCAATAGCAAGAGTTCCCGCATTTTATTATTACTTTCTAAGTGCAAGGGGATTTAGTATTTAACGAAACATAAACAATACATCAACGCTAGCACGAACTTCGATACCCTTCTCCTCCATATACGAGTACCGCAGCCTACTACTAGTGCGAGCTCCTCCTCGACAAACACAATTGCTATAATTTAACGTTTAGTCATCGCGTATAAATTTTAAAGAATTATTTATTTTCGTAAAGCAATTTTAATTGCAAATAAACGAGCACTCGAAATCCAAAATTTTCCCTTTAAACTCGGAATGATAATGGCGGCTCTGTGTTTTATTTTTATTTTTTTTTTTTAACCAGGCCGTTTAGTAAGGGATATTGACTGCTAAAGCGGTAGAGGAAAGTACACTGACCCGTGGATAAAAGAGCGACTCAAGCTGGTCAAATTTATTTTCTGTATTAATAAAGCACATTGAAATAAATGGCGTGGGACATGAATTACAAAATGCTAATAAATTACTCTTATATTTGATTTTTACGGTTTCGGGGTTAGTGGGTGAGTGAGAATCGTTTTAACGTAAAGTACCGTTCACACTCTTAAAAACAAAACAACAACAACAACGAAAATAATAAACAAACAGACACGAAGCACATACGATATAGCTGGCACATAACTTTCTTTTTGTTTTCTCCTAACTTCACGCAATCCATTTCGCTTTATAATCACGCTTGTGCAGTCACGATCTCCCACACCCTCTTATAATCACATTTTTTGAGCGTACGCTTTATGGATAGTATTAACTTGAAATATTTATTTATTAATTAAACAAATAAATTAAGTAAAATGTATATGAAAATATCAGTTCAAAAACGAAGTGACTTTGTTTTGTAAAAATTGCTATAATAGTTGATAAATGAAATCAGATCGTTGTATATAAAAGAATGGCCTCCTGAAGTAAAGTATAACAAAGTTAAGAGCAAGAGTAATATACTCATAATAATAATAATAATAATAATAATAATAATAATAATAATAATAATAATATTCTCTTTATATACATCTTTGAATGTTATAGTAATATAAATCTATATAACAACACAAATTTTACTTTTTCAATAATTTAATAATAAATAATAAGCATTTGAAAGCATATATACAAAAATAAAAATAATTTTTTAATAACATCCCCTACTAGTATCTTAATTGTCAAGTAATTTTAATAATATAATTTTTTTCATTAATTAAGAATAGCATCGTAATCATCCGATTTCTATTTCCAGTGTCAAATGTTATTGATTCATACCAGTCATGTCCTTTGAGGGCTTGGATATGCCAGAAGAAATGCCCTCTACGCAAGAAACTAATGAGAACCTTAACGGTAAAAAATCATGGCCAGACTTGAAGCAGGCCGTAAGAGACATCCGCAAAAGGTTATCCAATCTCTCGACCAAAGTGCCATCTTGTTTTATGTTTCGGAGCATCCACACGCCGCTGGGCACGAAAACGAGGCTTTATTTTTTGAGTGCAATTTCGAACGGCCGGGAAACGACTCTCTTGTACGCCGATATTCCCGATTCGCATGGGGAAATGTTGCCACCGCTGGTTTGGCAGCCGCTTCTAGAAAGTACTTTTCAAGTTTTGCCCACTTTAGGACGTGTGTCTAAAGAGGAACAGCTGCAGTGGGAAAGAAAGCGTCTCGTCACTTGGGGAATTACTTCTTACGAATTGCACAGTGACGGTGGTAGATTTGTTTTTCCTGCGTGTAGTAGCCTATTTACTTGTGTAGATAACCATTTGACTGCGGTAAGTTTCTATTTTTAAACTGGAACACATTTGCATGAAACAGCAAGTAGAATACTGATTAATGTATTTTGTTTTTTTGTATCTATTCAAAACATTTGTTAAATTTTATCAAATTAATTTGCATAATGTAATTGTTGTAACCATTATAAGTAGTATCAACTCTTTAATTATTATTGATGAACTATTAACAAAAATAATGACAATTTACATGTGGTGGCAGTGATGTGAGTTACTAGACTCATTCAACATAGGGTGTGTTCCTAAACATATAGTTGGTATCTTGTATACAGATTGTTGGTAGGCATGACAAGAATGGTAAACTTCCGTCAGCTCAGTTTTTGGATACTTTTATGAAAACAGCCACATGGAAAATTTGCAAGTCTTTATTTTATTTACCTTACGTGTAGTGTTTTTCCTTTTCTAGTAAATATTGAATTATTTATACAGGGTTTAGAGAAGAGTCCCGAAACACTCGAATAACTTTAGAATAAAAGGTGCTAGAGTCATAAAATTCAGGTCTATCTATAGGAAAGTCCCCATGCTCGTGAATAAAGGTATTCCCAGTATCACAGGATATAAGCGCTGAGAAGTTACGAAAACTATCTTTTGTGCGATAATAGATACGAGAAAAATGCCGATTACAAAATTGCATAGTGTCACCGATTTAGTAGAAATCCACTGAAGAAAATTAAAGTATAAAATTAAAGAAAACTAAAGTATAAAAGATAGTCGTGAGAAATCCTTGTTTATTGAATGAGATAATAACTGGTTTCCCCTTTAGTACCCGTCTTTTGCAAGTTGAAATTTGAAATAAAGATGTTGTTTACAATGAATTTGATGTACAACAATGAGTAGTTAGGAAACTAGCTGAAGATACAACAATTAGATGGGATGAGATCACAGCCTTCTAGAAACTACCAGCCTCAATAGACGTCACTAATGTATTGTTGAAGCACTAAGATTGTGACACTGAACGTCTTTTGTAATAGCACTACCAGAACAACGTAACAGTGTTTTATCTTTTCATTGTTCAGACCTAGTAGTTTCTAGAAAGCTGTGGTGATATACAATAAATGGATAAATGCATTTATAAAAGATCAGAAATGTATGATAGAATTTGGAAAATATCAAAGTTTGTCTGGGTGTTTCGTAACAAATCTTGTCTGGAACAGAACGCTTTATAGATTTTGCTACTTTCTAAAAATTTTGATTTTAAACGGATCATTGGAATTATGTATGATTGTCATGGGTTTGTTAGGATGTCTTGTTTCAAGAAGATGGTTTGTGTAGGTGTTTTTTTTTTTTCTCTTTTGAATGATGCTCTGTGTATTTTATTAAGAAATTATGAGTAGAGAATCCGATTTATTATAAGTAAATTTATTACATACTAGATGGATCCCGTCAAAATTTGACGGTAAACAATCCATCTCCATCTCTTTAATTAAAAATTTATTTGCCTGTATCGTTGTTAATTGTTATGTAACTGTTGCTAATTTGATCATCAATACTAGCAAAATTGTTGATTGTGACATCATTGTAGAGAGGATTGTTTGATTTGCCAACGTAAGTAATTTTGAATTGCAAATTACTGCTTATTAATAGTAATTATTGACACTAAAACTAACATTGACAAATCTACAGACTAAGATCTTTCATTTAAGATTAAAATTGAAGTTTAGAGATGCAGTAGTTTTCTGCAACGAACTGTCCAAAGAACCACCCTTGGAACTTAAATATGTAGACACTGCAATTCAGCTAGTGTACTCCAGACTTTAAATTTAAACTAAAAATACTCCCATACAATTACAATATATGAAACTCCCTTGACCTAATATCAAAATTAATTTATTACAACATACATAAGAACGTCAAACTCATGTCCTTAGACATAACTAATTTATACGAATATCCCCATCCTTGATACAATATCCATCCTCGAACGCCACCTTTTTTCCTCCAGTATTCCCAAACAAATTGAATTACTTCACATCACAACAATCATCTGTAAACAAAATTATTTTGCATTCAATGGTGACTTCTTCTCCCAACCAAATGAGTTTGATATGGGCTTTCCATACATTATAGACAGTTTAGTTTTATGTTAATGAGATGCTGCAGGTCATTGCATTATCCTATATTCAGGGGAGACTTTCAAGAACGCCAATAAAAACGTCTTAATGGTGAGTGGAGAAGGAAGGAATATATGCAGAAAAAATTTATGCAATAAAATTCTTCGGTGCGGTTTTGCAACTTCTTGACTGCAGTGTATATCTTTTATATCTTTAAAAGTTTTAGCATTGGGATTATATCTCCTGACTGTAAATTCATTTCTCATTTATTTCCAACTTTTTTTAATTACTATACAACTTTAAAAAAATGCTATTATCCAGTATTAATCAACATAACAATTAATGCAGTGTAATCCTGGATCTATTTCAGTCACCTATTCTACATTAGAGAGAACTCTATTGTTGTATAATTAGGCTTTGAAAATTTTGATTACTTCATTCATTGTAAATTCATTGTCTAATAAGTCTGACCAGTTGTACAAAAATTAAGCAAAAAACTGTGGGATGGAACAACCAAAATAGGAGGGATGGAATGACCAAAAAATCCACAAGGAGATTTGAAATACCGGATACGTATTTTGGCTACCAAGTAGCCATCTTCACCGGAGGGGGACAAAATGCAACCACTTGTGTTTAAGCAAAAGCAATCTTCACAAACATCTTGTCCCAGAAGATTGTCAGTGTCTCAAAATTGACTTGTATTTACATTGTTCCCAAGTGGTCGTACTCTTCCCAATCAGGCTCCAATAAAAATTTTCTCGCAGAAAGGATTTGTATCATCAATCAAGAAGGGAATGAACTTAATGCAGAAAATGAGACAGGAAATAAAAACAAGTAAGGAAATTTGAGAGAATGTATAATTTTTAATTTTGGTATGATATACTTTCAGTTTTGATTGAACACTCCTAGTTTGTAAAGTACACACAACAGAAATGGGAAGTTCTTAATTGGTAACTGGTCGGACTTATTAGACATGCCCTAAGAAGTCTGTTCCCACAATAAGCATTTGTTACCTTTTTAAGAACCATGTAAGCAGCTACATGTGTTATGTTTTGAGCTAAGAACTCTTCATGCTCATATTTGTACATAACTCAGTAAACACAGGGTAAATATAGGTAAATTTTAAGTATATTTTAAGTAATAAGACTCAGTTAATATAATTATGGATGCAGTCCAAAGAACCTTCTATTTATTAAAATAACTTGGCTAATGTTATTGAGAAAGGTTGCTTTACATTTATCAATGGAGGAGAAATCAAGGAACATTGTGAGAATTTCTTTTTGAACATAATTTTTTTTTTTTTAAATTGTTTAGTGTTAAGGAAATTATGAATTAAGGTGGTCTTTATGCGGTGTTTTTATGTAAAATTATTATATAATAAATTATATTAGTAAAATAATTAAATTTTTATAATTATTTACTGGGTATTTTGAAGAATTGTTTTTTATTTGAATAAATTTAAAGTCAAGGTTTACTATTTGTAATTTTTAGCTATATTTCCGTAATGTTTATGTAAAAATATAGAAATGTTAATTCATCAAATTCAGTTAAAAATATATTTTTTATAAAAATTTGATATTAACTTTTCTGTTGATTAAATCAGTGTTCTCCCCAGAAAATTTTATCGGGTGGTAAGATAAACTAACCGGAAGGACAAAAATTAAAAACAAATAAAATATTATGCAATGTTACGCAGTTTTTCGTGTATTTGTCGGGCGGTCACCAAAATCAGCCAGGCGAACCCATATAAAAGGGCCTGGGGAGAACCCTGTATATGTTTTACTTTACTTTTATTTATTTTATAGACAGTACATGTTTTTGTTATTTTTGGCTTTTATTTTATGTTTTATAATGGAGTAAGCATATTATTATGATCACCAGATATGTTTATGCAAATGCGCGCACGGAGGTCGCCAAAATGTTGCTAGCGGGCCGGACCAATATAAAAAGGGAAACTGAGTGTCATCGACAACAGTAGACGTGTTCCATTCTTCAACTATGGGTAAACGAAGCGATTTAACAGCCTTTGAATGCAGGATGATTGTAGGTGTTCGGAGCTATGGAGCGAGTATCGGCGAAACAGCAGCATTCGTGGGGTGCTCAAGAGCAGCCGTCGTTAAAGTATTTAAAGACTGGACGGTTAGCCAGAAGACGGGGTCTGAACGTTCGCGTTATGGCCGCCCGCGGATGGTTGATGATCGGACAGAACAGAGACTGTCACGACTGGTAAAGGATAACAGAAAGGCAACTGTGCATCAAATCACTACTGACCTTAATCAGGGGTCCTCCAAAACGGTCTCTGAATGCACTGTCCGCCGCACACTGCATCGCATGGGACATGGAAGCCAAAGACCTGTCCGCACATCTTTGCTGTCTGCAGCCAACAAGTGAAAACGACTCCGATTCGCTCAGGAACACAAGGACTGGACTATCGAGCAGTGGAAACAAATCGTGTGGTCTGACGAGTCACGATTCCAGTTACATCATGCAGACGGCCGCGTGAGAATCTGGCGGAAACAGCACGAAAGTATGGACCCCGCACGCATGAGTACAACCCTTCAGGCCGGTGCGGGCAGTGTTATGGTCTGGGGAATGTTTTCCTGGCATGCATTGGGTCTGTTAATACGTGTCAAACAACATCTGGATGGCACAGCATTCCTCCGTATCGTCGCCGATCAAGTCCACTCTGTCGTGTTAATGGCGTATCCCAATGAAGATGGCTATTTTCAGCAAGATGGTGCGCCATGCCACAGAGCTCGTATTGTGCAGGAGTGGTTCCAGGAGGGGGACTTTACCTTACTTTGGTGGCCCCCACAATCCCCAGATCTCACTCCAATTGAACATTTGTGGGACGAAGCCGAACGAACCATCAGACGGCTGGATCCATCAGGCACGGTGTCAGATTCCTCCCACCACCTTCCAACATCTCGTGGAATGAATGCCACGAAGAATCACCGCAGTATTATTGGCAAAAGGTGGCCCAACGAGATACTGACAGGGTGGTCATAATAATATGCTCACTCAGTGTACTTTAACAAGGGAACCATCCAAACTTGCATCTCATAGTTTCACACTGAATTGAAATATGTTTCTCACCTAAAGCTAAATTGATGCTTGTGACATTCAAAATAAACCATGAAAACCAAAAAAATTGAGCACACATAGCCATACAAAGGCTTTATTCTTAGTAACGATAGAGTCTTTATGTGGCCGTGTGCACTCAAATTTTTTCGTTTTCATTTCTCATGAAACTGTTAGAAACAGGTTCGGATGGCTCCTTTATAAGTGACCAATTTATTAGGTACACCATCTTGCAAGAAAGTGGATTAGTCTGGTGACATGATCACATGACAGAGAAACCTGATTGTTACATTTGAGAATGGAATCAATGGTTCTGATTATTTTGTATGAATTTTTGGTAAAAGGATGGGTAAAAATTAAGGATCTGACCGATTTGAAAGAGACATGCTAGTTTTTTGCAGTGTACATAGGAGCAGCACAATTCATCAAATTAAAGCCAAATAATTCCATCTTCTCTCCAAGTCGAGGACATTTTCAACAGAATAATTCTCCATGCCATAAGGCTCAATTAGTGTCTGATTGAGCTTGGCTATTGCAATCTGAATCAAACTGGACATCTGTGTGATGACAGGGCTGTCTGTATTTGAAGTCAGCAACTGTTCAATCTGCGGAGTTGTGAACAATAGGGTAAAATACTGAAGATTGTTTTTGTAAACTTGTGGAGTCCATTGCTGAAAAATCGAGCCATGATAATAGCTGGAGGGGTGTTATAACAACACTGTTTAGCTGCTGAGCATTTATTGGGTACATGGTGTATATTTTTTTTACTTTCTTTTATTTTCATTTTACCTTCTATACAAAATTATTCTTTTTTTTCTATTTCCATAAAATTTATTCATTTTTAAGAGACTTTATTTTGGAATTTTATTTTATTCCTGTTATCACTGTCAATTTCCAGGTTTATTAATAGTGAAATTTCCAGTGTGTTAAATGAAGGAGTATACAAAGAATTATTGTCAAAAATTAATCATGTATTGGTATAATAAACTGAAAATCACTTGTGCTTTGTTGCATTACATCATAGTTTTTGCATTACCCTGATATTTCTATATCATCCAGTATCTGATACCAACTTTTTATAAATACTCTGCATCTGTCTTATGGGCTTTTTGTCTTATTGGTTGTCAAATTGGTTATTGGTTGATTTCTTAAGTTTTTATGTATGCCATCGTAATTGGCAATTATCTTTGGGACAAACATGAGCTTCCTTGCTTACAGTGGGATTTTAATCTTCAACTTGATGAAATTGAGAATGGTAATCTAACGTTTCCGGCCACTGAGTCAGATAAAACATAAAAAATGAAACACAAAATGGTGTAATTATGTGATTGATTAAATTGTCTAAAAATCTTATGTGGATAATGCAGATGATTAACTTAAGAATAAAATAAAACTCTTTTTCCACAACGAAACAGGAATTGAACAAACATAAAAAGAAAAAGACCGAAAATAAAATGAAAAAAATACAACCTGAGGTCTGTAAGCGCTTTTCGAAAGCTTTGCTTTCATCATTCAGCAGCCAAGGAGCACCTCGAGAGAACTTGAGAGAACTGACTTGGAATAGAACATGCTGAGTATTTATAACGGACAGAGGCCAATCAAGACAAAAAGATCCAACTGAAATTTATTGATTGGGTAAGTGCATTGCCCATTTGATCAATGGTGATTCGCTAATAGGGCCCCTATCTAAGTTGAGTAATAATTTTTTATCTGTTTTTTGAATGGCTAAGCTTTCGAAGGCGTCCAGAAGGTGTTTCTTGTTTATTGACTCAATAAGTTTTACATTTTTTAATAAGAATTCATGCCCAGTATCAAGAGAATGTTTGGCTATGGATGACTGATGCCTTCTACCATATCTTGTGTGTCTCCTGTGTTCTTCGAATCTTGTTTCAATATTACGGAAAGTTTGTCCTTTGTACATCATGGGGCATTGGGAACATCTAGCTTCGTATATTCCTGATTTCTGTAGTGGTGGAATCTGGTCCTTTGGGTTAGGTAATAAATGCCTGGTCTGGTTGGGATTGCTAAAAGATAACGAAATATTAAAAGATTTAAAAACAGAATTGAGACCTTTGATTAATGATTTATTGTACTAAATATAGAGGGAGAGTCATATCCTTACCTTCTATTCCAAGTCAGTTCTCTCAAGTTCTCTCGAGGTGCTCCTTGGCTGCTGAATGATGAAAGCAAAGCTTTCGAAAAGCGCTTACAGACTCAGGTTGTATTTTTTCATTTTATTTTCGGTCTTTTTCTTTTTATGTTTGTTCAATTCCTGTTTCGTTGTGGAAAAAGAGTTTTATTTTATTCTTAAGTTTATCATGTGATTGATTCTTATATCCAGCAGACACATTAAAGGGTATCTATAGTATACTGTGTTTTCTCCAAGTTTGAGGTTTTTCATGAGTAGATTATGTTACAAAATTGTTTGTATTTAAAAGCCTAATGTATTTTATTTTCTTCGATAATATATTACAATCGTTGTTAATTATTTTCCTTTCTCCCCCCCCCCCCTCTCTTTGTACATGCAGTCTACTCCATATTTTCCCTCAGAATTGAAGACAACTTGTACAGGTGCACGTTTAAATCCACAGATTTGTCCCACAAATTCCAAACTTGTTGCTTATGTTTCTAACAGTGATATATGGATTCAACATGTTGTTTCTGGAAGTGAAAGAAGATTAACATTTGCTCACAAAGGTTTTTATCCTGTTATACTTTGTTGTATTTCAATTTTAAATGTGCTAAAGATTGTAAATTTTTTAACTGGTATGATTTCCTTTAACAGGTTGTAAATCTCTAGCTGATGACCCCTTAAGTGCAGGCATTCCTGCTTACGTTACTCAGGAAGAATTTAATAGATATACTGGATTTTGGTGGCAACCAGAGGCAACAAGTAGGAAAATATTTTATAAGAAAAAATTTTGCCTGGCATTGAATATTGTGTTTGTTAAACATCATCATAATATGTCTTTTTCTCTATTCGAGTTAATTTAAGTGTATATGAGGTGTATTTCAAAAGTAAGTGTCAGTCGATTATAAAATGAGAACAAATTAAAAAATGAAAAATTTATTAGTGGTTCCAAGTACATTTACACCTTGTTTCATGATATCAAAAATGTTTGGAATGAAATGGTGACTATGTAGACAAATAATTTAAGGATGTACATATTTGGAACCACTAATATAGTTTACATTTGTTCTCGTTTTATAACCGTGCGGCCCTTAATTTTAAAATACACCTCGTATTTCTGTATCTATGAGGGAGAGTCAAATGAAAACAACCCTGTGGCAGTGAACAGGAAAATTGCCAGGGAAAGCCAAATGGTAGGTTAGTATCCCAAATTAAAAGCAGTGGGGCACATGCAACAGTTAGCACCAGCACCCTTGACAAATTCTCAATGCAGGTCCAGATCAGTCGATTTCAGAGCATACACTTTGAAGGGAACTTATGTTCAATGGGACATTCGTAGCAAAGTAGTTTTGCTGAATACTGCACACACAAAAAAGAGTGGATACAATGGGCCAAGAGTCACTGCCACTCAGCTTGCCAGTTGGAAGTGCCCAAGCAAGATAAACAAGCAATCAATCAGCTTTTGATGGCAAAAGCAGTCAGCAGCTGAAATTCTGAATGGTCTGAATGATTGCCTCTTATAGGGACTTAGTCAAAGTTAGAGTATGGTCTGCATGATTTAATTCTTAGTGAAAATGACCCATGACCTTGGCAGGCACATCGTGTTTTCACTCTGAGGTTCAGTTCTATTAATTCAATAGCTATTTGACATCTCTGGATATCCTGCGATGGCAGATCAAGAACAAACAGCTGGGCTTCCTATCCCGTGTAGTCCTGCTGCTCCACAACAATGCAAAATCACACATCATAAACAAAACCATGAATACCCAGGCACACCGCATGTGGAGTCTCAGAACATCCATTCTATAGTCCTGACTCTCCTCATGGCATATTCATCTTTTTTTGGCCCAATGAAAGAGAGCTTAAAATGGTTGTGCTTTACATAGAGAAGTTAAGGTAGTGGTGCATGATTGGTTTCGCTCCCAGCTGATAAGTTTTACATCATTGGTGGCTTGTGATGCACTGGGAGAAATGTGTTGACAGTGGTGCACTTTGGGACACTGGCAGGTATGTCCTTTCTTTTGTCTGCAATTTTTCACCAAAAATTTTCATTTGATTGCCTGTTTTAAAATTCTATTTGATATAGTCTTTTGCTCATGATATACAAGGTGATTCCTAAGTCTCTTCGAGGTTTCGGAAGTCGACAGAATAGTAACCATGGCAGTAATCATGACATAATGGAAATGCACATATCAGCGGATAGAGAATCTCTTAGAGCTTGAATTTGTAAAAGGTACCAGGGTAAATTAACCTGCTGGAGGGCAGTCATAACGAAAACGTGGCATTCACGATCTTCTTTTTCTGTGGCCTCCATGGTCATCTGGCCTAATATCATGTAATTTTTTTCTTATGGGATTACATAAAAGATCATGAATTCATGCCCCCCCCCCCCTTGCCACATGATTTAGCCCATGTGTCACTCCTGCAGATGCTGGTATTGACTCTCAGATTTTTGTTTTTACTGTGTGGCAGGAACTTGAATGTATGATTGATGTCTGCCGTGTCTGCCGGACTTATGGATAGCTCGTATGACAATCAAAACTTGGAAAGCTCACTAAAAAAAAAAAATATCTATCATGATTACTATTCTATTGACTTCTGAATCCCGAGAGGGACTTATGAATCATCCTGTGTGTATCTTTCTAACATGGACTGATTCATTTCCTATAAAATTGGTCATTGCAGTAAAACTTCTACATATCAAACGTCCATCAAAGAGTCTTTTTGTGTAAATTTTATTTTTCATTTTTTTTTAATAAATGTATAAAAAGAAATCATTTTGAAAAGTCTACACATTGTATCTTCCTCGACATTGATTTGTTACTTTCGTCACTTATATTAATAGATTTTATTTGTAATAATATTTAGAAAAATTCCATCCTTCTCAAATTCAATCATCCTTTGTACAGGGTGATCTAATCGTCTAGTACATTTTGAAAAGCTAATATCTCGTGCAGTTTTGAGACTAGCATAACGTTGTTTGTGTAAAAATTATCAGAATGTCATCAGGTTTGCTATGAAATCAAAAAATTTATTGCTCATTTACATATTTCATCGCACTACAACCAAATGTTTGAAGTAGTGATAGTGGAAATAGACAATTCATATCAGCTGTTATTCACCAGCACTACCTGCAGATGCGAGAAGGCATTAGAGATCAAATCTGGTGGTATGGGTATACATGGTGCCGAATGACATCTTTCAGCATAGCCAATGTAGTGGGGAGATTTCTTTACACTTGTTATTTCAGATATTCCCATAGTCAAAAATTGCAAGGCTTTAGGGCTTTTGGCTGGTTTCTCAAAAAACTATTCAGAATAGACAGTATTTCTGAAACAATAACTGGAGTAACTCCAACATAGGACGCAGCAATAGCTACTGTAGTAAACTTCTGTTTTTGGTCTTCTCACTACAGATTTGGAACAGGTTGGCCAGTAGCACCACAAACTGTAGCTGGAAGCTCGAAAACAGAAGTTTACCATAGTTGTTATTGCTGCATCCTGTGTAAGTTGGAATACTCCAGTTTCAGTTTCAGAAATATTGTCTATTTGGTGAAGTTTCACCAGCACTAAAGTCTTGCAGCCATTGTTGATGCTTAACAACCGCAAAAAAAAACAAACTCGTTAAAGCAAATAACTATGTCACCATTTGCTTAACAGTGGCAAAAATCCCATTCAGTTCTAGGTAAATTGAATTTTAAAAATAAAATGCAATGGAAAGGAAGAAAATAAAATAAAATCCTTTCTTACCAAGCTCCTAGAAGCCAAGAGAAACATATGTGCCAAATTTCAAGTTTGTAAGCTTCATAGTTCTGGAGATTTTGTGATGAAATACATTAATGAGTGAGTGCATGCTTTTCGCTTTTATATATGTAGATAACTCTAAGCTCAGGAATAAATGAGGAGGGAATATGACTCTTTTCATGGACAGATTTTTTTAAGAAGGTGAACTTTCATGGAAGTTTCCAAAACTTCACTTTTCCATTGGAGTTAAACATTCATTTCAATCAAGAGCAGTGTTTGGTTTGGTTGGTTGGTATTAACATCCCTTTCAACTATTATAGTCATGTCAGGACGGCATTATAGGGGCCGTAAATTTTGCCTCTCAAGGGTTCTTTAACGTGCAGCCGGCAAATGACTACATGGGACCAACGGCTGTACTTCCCTTCCGAAGGAAGTGTGTGATATCAGGATTTCCTCCCTGAAAAAATCCTCATCGTACTCGCGTACTCGGGCATCAGAGGCGATCACGCAACCACTGAGCCACCAAGGCCTATCAAGAGCAGTGTATGATTAATAGCAGTACAGAAGAAAATTAAAAATTTTTGCTCAGCTGGATGAATTCTGTAATGTTGAGCCAGGAGTTTGCCTTCTGAGAAAAACCGCCTCAAGAGTTTGCCTTTTTTGAAAATTTGTCTTCAAGAATGGCTCTTATATTTGAAGGGCAAAGGACACCAAATCAGAGGTTGATTTCATATATTTTTGAATACTTTCAGATACTAAATCTCAATTTTATTCTTTCTTACTTTCCTTTTTAATAAAGAAATTATAATTTAAAGGTACTTCCAGTAATATAAATTCATTTTGAATTTTGTCAAAAACTCCCGCAAGATCGTTGCTTATGACGCCAGCTTAGCCAAACTGAGGTTGACGAGATTTAGATGGCGTGGCGCAATTCACAAACACTGGGCCTATAAATCTCGTCGGCCTCAGTTTGGCTAAGATGATGTCACATGCAGCTAACATTTTTGAATGGAGGGGACCCCTGTTTCGCTTATTTGTTACCTTTTTAAAAAATTTATAAAAAAAAAAATTGTTGTTTGCTTTTTTTATGCTACATTCTTTCTGATTATTTATTATCTCGATAGCGATATTTTTTGTGTCATTTGCCCTTTAAGCTGAAGAATCATATTCCCTCCTCATCTATTCCTGCTAAGATTTTGCTTACGACAACATGAAATTTTGTATCCTCAAAATACATTGAACATGGCAAATTATTAGGTGACCTAGTTATCTGCCAGGTTAATGGAAAACAGAATGGATAGAGAATCTGTGGAAACCAAAGCATTGATATTATAGGGAAACATGTTACTATAAATGCATCATCTTGTTTACATTTCTTAAAAAGAACATACCCATACTGCAGTCGTAGTCAGCGAAATGCACATATAAGTTAGTATTAAACTCTTTTTGTGGATTTATCTTTTTTCTCTTCTTTTTATTTTTTCACTACTGATTCATGTAAATTTATTATATAACATGATGTCACCAAACATGCAGGCCATTGAAAAGGTTATTTTATATGTAAAATAAACCGCATTTACCCGAATAGTAGCCGAGTCGAATTTCAGCCGACCCCCCCATTGTTTGGATATTTTTATGGGAAAAACAAAATTCTCAAATTTGAACTGGCCTCTTTTTTTTTCAATGTAGTTAAATTATTTAAATCCACACGATACTTTTCTTCTCAAAACATACACACACTACTTTCACCTATGAGCATAGACTTAATGTGTCTACACTTTCTACACAGATTCATCTTTGTCAACATTTTGCCATCCACATCTCTAGTTTCACGTCCTAAATTACTGTAAAATGCTTTTCTTAATAGCATTTGCATGAAAGTGCAAAAAATGATGCTCTTCTGCAGTACGAAAGGGATTCGTGAACTAAAGCGGGACCACTCACAACAGGAAAGAAAATAGTGTCAATAAAATTTTTCTTCCCCGTTGTATGCAAATTTAAACAGAGATCACTTTTTTTCCTAGTCAGATTTCGGGAAAAAAAAAACCTTGGCTTATATTCGAGTAAATACGGTAAATATTAATACATTTTTTTTCTCAAAGAGATGAGCGTGATAAGATGAACAGTGCTTTGAAATGGAATGGATTTTACTCTTTAAACCTTTTGGTGTGTAAAGCGGATATATCCACACAAAACTTCATTACCTTCACCTGCGGAAATCGGATTCATCCCACAGGCTATTAAAAACTTCTCGTTATGCTGTAAAAAATGGATAATTTCATCTTATCAGGAATGAAAATGAAATTTAACTACGCAGTGAAAGGGATAAAATATTTTACGTATTTTTTCAACCATTTTTTCCCATTATTATTATTATTATTATTTTTTAATAAATTATTATTTTATTAATTAATATGGATCCAATACGTCCATCCAGGGCCTGTATGGCCAGAGGCCGATGAGTTGGGTCCCTGGATGGATCTGGATTCACGACTAGCCGTGCCTGATGTAGCTTAACTTCACAGAAGTTCTGTTCAGTGAAAGCCCACCAGGCCACGGCCTCCCCCAACTGCAAAATTTAAATATTACTAGTCGTGTATAGTTGAAACTGCAAAATTTGATTTAAAACTATGTAAAACGAGGCCTTAATGTATTGTGTAGAATCATCAGGTTCTTTCTTTGTCTTTATCTTTCGAACAAGCTTTTTTTTCAGATAGTCTTAAAGAACTAGATAGGCCCACCTTATTTTGAAACATATCGATCAAATGCTGTCTTATGATATTAATTTTGGCTAAACATTTTGGTCTGATTTGTCATTGGGAGAGGCTTTTTTTTTTTTGTTTTTGTTACTGCCATTCACTTAGTTGGGAAATTCTAATTTTGTCAGTACGTGAATCCTTTTGCATTAAATCTTATCAAGTGTTATGTGTATAAATAGAGTACATAGTTCATGTAAAATAACGTTTTATTTTTAATTGCTTGGACATTAATAAATACATGTAGAGGTGAAGATATCTGATAGTTGAAATTGTTCTAATAAACACGAGCACTTGTCTGTATCATGTGGAAGTAGGTCTGGATCCAGACTAAGCAAGGGTTCTTATGCACTCTGAACCACATACAAGACCGACAATTTTGTAAGCCATGAGTAGGATTTATAATGGTAGTATCATGCAGTTGAATGTCTGTGCTTCTTTTTGAAATCCCAAAGTGAAATTATATAAAGGAACTTTAATATGACAATATTTATATGTGCTCGTATTAAATACATAAATTGTTTGTGAGACTGCTGATGTGATATGCATTCTGGATTTTCTCTAATTTAATTTCATTAATGTATTAATGTAACTTACATGAAACATTGTCTGAAAAATTTATGTCACTTTTAATTTTCTCGTACATTTGGCATTTTATTTTGAGGTTTAGAAGCTTTATATTTAAACCCGACAACCATATCTGAATGACATATGTAATTTAGTGTAAATTAGAGAATTAAAACAAAGAGACCTTATAAGTTTAAGTGATGAGATACATTTGTATGTTTTAGATTCCATATACTATAATAATCTATAAGTGAAGAATTACATCGTGAGATTGAATGAAAAGTGAACTAGTGTAAGTGACATCATGTTTTATCTCAGTTCATCTTAGAATAGAAACTGTTTATTTTGTAATTGAATATTACAATAAGCAATTTCGGTATCTGACATTGCATTAGTGCTTGAGGTAATTATAATTACACCATTGTCTTTCGATAAATGAATTAGATTAGTGCATTGGTCTTGAAGCACAGCACAGTTATAAGGTCTACCGTTTTCTTTTATTGGTTCGAAAACCTTCCATGGGAGTCAACTTTTAATAGGTTGAAAAATAATGGCTGTTCTTTGTAAATAGAAAGGTAATCTTTCAAAGGTGATAGATGATGTTAGTGGATAGCTCGAAATTTCTTCAAGTTAACACTTTCCTTAATTCATGAATAATTTTCATAGGGTTGTAATCAAAACTTTGGAAGAATATTAATGAATATACCATAATTACTTCAGGCATGTAGTTACAATTAAATTTTTTGGTATGGAATACTTTTTCTTAACACTGATTCGAATTGCCAAAAGAGAAAGCATGATTGCATAAGAATTACAAGAAACTTTTATAAGAAGTCTTCTATCATTAAAAAATATATATATAGGGTCCCAAATTGATGTATACACTCTTTGAAATGTTATAGCTCAGCAACGAAATGAGATAGAAATATAAGGTTTGCTGTGTGTGATCCAGATGGCGCTGAAAAAGCATAGCAACACGTTCATTGTTGTTCATTTGTTTATAAACTGAAATGGCAGTGAGATTTTCATTCAATGAACGTAAGTGGATACTGAAGTGGAGAATGTTGTTGAGGTTCAACGACATTGGAGGGTTGACTTTGGTACATCATCGCCAACAAGGTAACAATAACAAAACTCTGAGACAAGTTTGAAGCTGAAGGAACGGTGAAAGATGTGTTGAAAGGTTGGTGCAGAAGAAACAGAAGTTCCACGGATAACGAGAGTGTTGATGCCGTCATGGAGGGTTTTGCACGATCCCCAAAGAAGTCAGTGAGGCAATGCTCTCGTGAAATTGGTATCACCAAATCCAGTCGGTACAATCTAGTCGGTATGTCACTCCATTCGACGTCGGTGTTGGGAGTGTACTGTGGCAAAAGGTGGACATTTTGAACATGTACGGGCTTAAGGAAGTTTAAGGAATAAAATACAACAAACCTTACATTTCTATCTCATTTCGTTGCTGAGTTATAATGTTTTAAAGAGTGTATACATCAATTTGGGACACTCTGTATATAGGGTGTCCATAAATTATCTTTACAACTTTAGATTTTAATACATAAAACACTATACAAGATAACAAGAAACAGTTTTTAGCATGTGACAAATAAACTAATAGTTTTTTTTCCTCATTCATAAATCTCAATGTGTGCATCCCTCGTAGAGTGCAAAAGCATTGAGAATGCGCATCTTCAACCCCACTCTTGATCTCTAACCTTGGTTCAGCACACATGGTCTTTAGAAAACCCCACAGGAAGAAGTCCAGTGGTGTGATGTTAGGTGATCGAGGTGGTCACCGAATCGGACCTTGATTCCGTTGCTTTTGGGTATCTGACTTAGTTGCTATGAACCAGGCAATGCACTGACCTTTTTCCTGTGGGGTTCACATTTCTCACAAAACTGTTTCACCTAAAACAAATAAGAACTTGATAAAACTTGAATTTTACTTGTCACCTAGTGAAAACCTTTTCTTGTTATCTTGTTAAGTGCTATAGCTATTAAAGGCTAAAGTTGTAAAGATAATTTATAGACCCACTATATATCAGGTGTTTTTAATTTCTTTAAGCTAGAAACATGATATTAGCTTGTTTAACCTCCTTATTTCTTACAGTGTAAGACATCTGTTCAAAAATATTCTGGAACTTTGTTTCTTTTTTTAAAAATTCATTTAACTTACAGGTCACTGGTCTTTATCTTCTTCAAAGTACTATCCTCCCCAGTGAGTACACTTGTCTCAGCGATGTTTCCACTTTTTGAAGCAGTCTTGGAATGCTTTTTTT
>JAHWFO010029187.1:1894282-1912900 GCA_023313115.1 Rhysida immarginata | reverse complement strand
AACAATGAAAAAAAAAAAAAAATAGATTTTCCCACTGCGGTTTAAATACTGGTTCAGTGATTTTATACTTTTTCGGAATGTGTGCCATGTTATGCAAGACGAAAAACAAGCAAGTATCAGTAACAAAAGAAATAATGCCTCATTTAACGGAATCGCCCCCTAAAGTTTGGCAACACTGCATAGGAAAAACTATACCCACTCCCCTCCTGAGTTTTGGACTATCTCCTCGGCTTTGCCTGCGAGCTATTTATGTTTCACGCAGGCGGCATGCATGATTTGGATGGCCCTGTCTTATTTGATATTTTTTTTTCTCTTACATCAGAGGACAGAAGTGAAGCACAATATTTGCTTGCTTGTATACAATTTGATGTCTGCTAAATCTTTAAAGAAGACAATATCCTGAATTTCTTCATTTAAAACAAACAACTATTGTTAAAACTCTTATTAGATGTATTTATTTCTTCTCCTGGATTTCTTCCTGAAAGGCAGGGTCGGATCATTCAATTCTGGTTTTGTGATGATTTTGGAATTCAGACTGTGTTGTTGAATTTGGAATTTGAAAATAAATTTAAAATTTTAAAAAATTCATTTTCAATATCTAAATGCAATTATATAACATTTTGCCTACATGAAGATATTGTTTGTGATGCCGATCTTAATGTTGTGTGTTTTTTTTGGGGTTTGCCGTGTGAAAAAGTAACAATAATAAATGCAAACAAAGTGCCGTAGCAAAACAAAGCATTTGTTAAGCATGGATGATGGCTTACGTCATTACTATGATATATTGTTGATATGCCGAAGTCAAGGGATAATTGCAAAACAAACATTAAAAAAAGAACTAAATAGAAATATTTCACGTGTTTGTATATCCAGGCTGATTTAAAACGGTGAAGCATGCCTAAGGGTGTGTCCAAGAAGTCAGACCAAATTTGACCAGATGATCCAGACTGTCAGCTTCGACCTGGTCTGGTCTGATCCAGACATTATGGGACAACACGGTCATGTGAAATGAATTCATTACCATCGACAAATTAATGAAAAACTAATCTAATGACATTCAGACAGAAAAATAAACCTCAAAAATTGAAACAGGCTCACAAAATGAAATTACCACTCAGTAAAATTATTAAAGTGAAACTATTCAAAAATATGTATAGGCTGGCATTGTTGGCGATGGAATTTTATGGGTTTGAATTTCACTGGTTTCGGTTTTACTGTATGTTTTCATTCTGTATAAACATGTGTTACTAAACAGTTTTTATTTAATCTAAAGATTAATATGATTAGCCAGTTGAGTTTCATTAAGGAAACATACTATTGCTAGGCGAAGAAGATTCTTGTGTTGGTTTTAGTGTCATCGAATGTGCACACCACCATGTTTGATTAGCTTTGACCATAGAGAATTGGAGATTTTTGGGACATCACGATCATTTCTGGTTGGGAACTTTTGGGACGACTTGGGCTTGAATAGATGGAACGTTGGTGAACAGACTTCTTAGACATACCGTTAGTGTAGTAGCCAGAATCTGAATGTTAATAAAGAGGCCAACAAAAAGAGTATTTATGGTGGATATTAAATTTAGTGCATTACAGAATCTTCTTTGTAATTTTCCTTCATTTGCAATTATTTGTGTTGTTTTTTTTTTGTGCAAAAGATAATTGAATTTGAAGTGACGATAATTTTATTGGTGTTTGCTCTGCATTTTAAGTTAAAATTTACTTATTATTCAGGGTGTCTACAAATATATGATCGTATTTTCTTTGCTTAAAAACTCCAGTTTTTATTGCTTGATTGCATTCACATTTTACAGACATTCTCTGACTCATTACTTTTCTTAAATTTCAACATGTGTACCATTGTGCACAAAATAAAGTTCATATCTAATGCATATTGTTCTTTGGCATCTTTATCGTAACACTTTGAAGCAATCATATCTGGACAAGTTGATATGATACGATGGACGATCAAATGCAAGATATTGCTGGATTGATTTACCAACAGGATGAAACCCTGCCACACAAGTCCTGGAAGTCGCCACCTTCTGAAGGCAATGTTTAACCATTTCACTGCATAGTTAAATTTCATTTTCATTCTTGAGAAAATGGAATTATCCACTATTAGCAGCATAACAAGAAGTTTTTTAAAACCCTGTGGGATGAATCAGATTTCCGCAGGTAAAGGTAATGAAATTTTGTGTGGATATATGCAGCAAAAGGGTTAATGAAAATTAGTGAGGTTGAGAGGACCCATACAATGGCCTCCCAACTTTCCGGACCATGATTTTTTTTTTTTCTGTGGGATCATATCAAGGGCATTGTCTACAGCCAAAGATTGATGGACCTGAACTATTTAAAGGGGAAAATCAATGCAGTATTCTTATATTCATGAAAGGAGGTTCTGTAGTTTTGAATGAATGCCATTGAATTGTGAGGTTGCTGATTTCTGAATGAAATGTACCTCCAAAGTTGTTTAGATCATAACAGGATATGGCTCTCCATCACTGCTTCCTCACCTCGGTCTCCTGATATAACCCAAAAGACTGGTTCAGACTACCATTGCTGAAAAAATTGTACAAGTTAAAAATTGAATCATAGCAACAGTAGAATGTTTATATTTTCATTACTTTTAAAATAAAGAAATATAGCAAACTAAGATAGGGGTATTCTTTTGTGGACACCCTGTTTTAAGGATACTCTTTTGATTCTCTTTTGTAATTGCATTTATTTATTTTTAAGTTAGAATAACTGGTATTGGGATTTTAGGTTGATTTTTTTTTTTCTTCTTTATTATCTTATTTAATAATATAGGTCCAGGTATTTATAGAATATTATATGAAGAAATTGATGAAAGTGATGTTGAAATTTTATATTTTGCATCACCTAATAGCGAGGATCGTGGTGTAGAAGAATATAGGTTCCCTAGAGCAGGTATCGGTTTTCGTATTTTATTTTTAATATTATTTTAGCGTGAAATTTCAGTGTTTACAACATTAATATTTGCATTTATTATTCTTTGTACAGTATTCAATGAATTTATATTTTGAAATACAACTTTGTGCCATAAAAATGGAATAATGGAATTTGTTATCATAAAAATGACACA
Organism: Rhysida immarginata; assembly: GCA_023313115.1. Taxonomy (NCBI): domain Eukaryota; kingdom Metazoa; phylum Arthropoda; class Chilopoda; order Scolopendromorpha; family Scolopendridae; genus Rhysida; species Rhysida immarginata. The sequence continues at coordinate 1,909,797 of JAHWFO010029187.1, read as the reverse complement.
AACTCAAGACTTGTTAAACCAAAATGCAACTACAGCACCTGGCGAATTTAATTTATAAAATTCAGGGCTATTTGGCTATATGTTACACAAACAAATATTTTAAACAATGGAAAATTAATAAAGATAATCTAGCTTCAAAAATGACAAAAAAAAGGAATACTTCCTTTCTACCGACAACAAAATGGAATAATTAACAAACTTACGCAAATAAACAATTCAAAGTAGGTGAACTTTATTGTTTACAACTAAGTTTCTGCTTAATATTTCGTTGGCCATCCTTTTGCGAGAATGACAGCGTGAATTCATTGCGGCATTGATGATATGAGCTTGTCACATTCCTCCTGAGTAACTTCAGCCCAAATTGACTTCAATTTCATATTCAAATCTGCTATGCTTGCTGGTTTCTCGAGGTATAGACGTTGTTTCACATTTCTCCAAAAGTTCTCAGTGGGGTTGAGATCGGGTGAGTTCGACGGCCATGAGAGAACTGGGATATGATGGTCTTCTAGCCACTTGCTGGTTGACTTGGCAGCATGAGGAGGTGCAAGATCATGCTGGAAAATTATGTCTTCATCATACACTGGTAGGTCTTCAAGTGCAGGTATCAGGAAAGCATCCAGAATATCTTGGTAAACAGTTGCATTGATGGAACTCTTGATGAACCCCAAGTGTCCAGTGCCATGTGATGACATGCACCCCCACACAAAAGCAGGAGGAGGGAATTTAACACTTTTCTTCAGATGTCGTGGTTCATGTGCCTCATTCTTACGGCGCCAAACTTGACAACCTTTATCACCAAAAACTAATTCAAATCGTGACTCGTCGCTGAACACCACTCTTCGCCACTCATCAACAGTCGAGTCGACGTGCTGTTTGCACCACTGCAACCTATTATTTCTCTGTTTCGGAGTTAAGAGGGGCTTGGTTTTTGGAATACGGCATGAAAACTTCAGATCATGAACTGTCGTCCGGTGAGATACGCTCACGTACTGCAGCCACTGTCGATGAAAGTACTTGCAAGACTGAAATGGGGCTTTCCTAACAATCTTCTGCAAAAACCTTTCATCTCTGGGGGTGGTTTTCCTTTTTCTTCCGCAGTTTGCACGTTGTGTGTTCACTCCATATCCTTGAGCATGTCTTGCCAATATCTTAGAAACTGCTGACTGCGAGCACTTGGCTGTAATTGCTATTTGTTTCTGGGTAAAGCCATGTTCTTGTAATGCCAGAATTTGTTTGCGAATGGATGGCGACAAATCTCTAGAATCTCCCATGTTGAGAAGCACAAATGGAATAGCATGAATGGAAACTTATACTTGCCCAGTCAGTTTGCATAAAAAGTGTTTCTACAGGAATATTCCTTTTTTTTTTTGTCGGTAGAAAGAGAGTATTCCATTTTTTTGTCATTTTTGAAGCTAGATTATCTTTATTAATTTTCCATTGTTTAAAATATTTGTTTGTGTAACATATAGCTAAATAGCCTTGAATTTTGTAAATTAAATTTGCCAGGTGCTGTAGTTGCATTTTGGTTTAACACGTTTTGTGTTTGTGTCATTTTTATGATAGCAACTTCCATTATTCCATTTTTATGGCACAAAGTTGTAAGTAAAGAATGCAAATAATAAAGAACATCCCTTAGTGCTTAGAACATATAAAACTTCTGCTAATCTATTTGATAATTGCAAATGCAAATAACACAGTCTTAGGTGCTAATTTATAGTGATAGATAAAAAAATTTAGGGTTCCATTTCTTAAAATATTAAACATAGTTTGTCCTAATATTTTGCGCTAAATGCAGTCACCGATGGGCTTGTATCACATGGAATAAATAAAATATAGATTGGCTCTATAAAATACTTTTATTATGATCAGTAACATTTTTTTGCGTTATTTAAATTTGCCAAGCAGGATTCTTGAAATACTTCAAATAGAATGGATAGTTAGCCCAAAAGGGTTTGTTATTGTGGATAGTATAAGGTTCCAGACCTCCAGTTTTTCTTATAAGTATCAAACTAACTGTCATAATTTAATAAAATTTGTGCGAGTCTGCCATTTAATTCTAATCATACGGAACTTGCTTAAGACAACATCGACGGGAAATTGACGCTGTGACTCCCGATGTATTGGAAGCTGTTTCCGTAACAGAGATGGAATTATGCTAAAAGCCCCTAAACCGAAGTGGAAATTTTTATTTAGAAGTGGCGAAAAAAAAGTCATGTTTACACATAATCTTCGCTTAATGCCATTCTTAGCTGAGGCTATTCTTGAATTACTCCTAGGGAGCTTAAAATTATTCGTATCATTTTAATGTGAACATGATGTATTGGTTTATCTTTTGGAAGTTAATGTGCAGATAATTTTATAAGCCATAAATATAACGTCCTGCACAACTTTTCCTATTGATTAAATATCATGCTTGGCATAACGTCTAGGTTACGTCATTATCTGAAATCTGGTGATTGATATGTGCATCAATGTTGCCAATTTAGTGGATATTCCACTCAATTTAGTGGATTTTTGCACTAAAACTATGCTATAATCTACTGAATTTCATTAGTACAATTGAACTCTGTGGATTTTTTTGCTTGGTTTCAGCAGGAAAAAATTTTTTGAGTTGGCAACGCTGGTGGCTAAAAGTTACGAAAATTGATTAAAAAAATATATGAAAGTGGCTATAAAAAACACTTGTTAGAGAGGTGTGTGCAGATATGCCTTGATTCTTATGGCGACCACTTCCAGCATTTGCTGTGAGGTTACCATGCTTCTCAAACACCAAAGTATGTCCATAGTAAATCTTTTTAAATTTTGACTGTTAGTTTGATTTTTATAATCAAAATTCGGGCCGAGAGGAAGTGGGATACCAAGTATAATGGAATTTGATACCTATTAGAGAAACAGCTGTGAAGAATTAGGCATAATTATAGTGGTCCTACCTTTGAATAATGATAAAGGAGTAAATGTATAATTACTACATCTACTCATCAAATATAGCTGTCAGTACTGAACTTCAAGCTCCTTTGGTATTGCCTGCTATTGACTGTCTTCAGAAAGCAGTGCATATGCATAAAAGTGTAGATGCTTGCATAAAGATATGCAAATATTGAAATTAAAAGAAGGGTAACCGTATTTTAATCAAAATAAGAATCTACAAGAAAATAATAGATAGAAATAACATGCTGTCATGTGTTATCAATATACAAACTTCTTTTGGTAATTTTTATTTCCTTTTTACATTCTTGCATTAGCAAAATAGTTTGTTTTTTATCATAATCAGGTAAATCTGAAAGGTATAAATAATTCTAATATATGAATTAATATATTTCTCAGGTACCCCTAATGCCAAGTCAGCATTAAAGATGCTTGAATTTGAAATTGATGAAAATGGACATGTATGTGTGATTATGATAATTTTATAATTTTTTTGTATTATGACTTGTTTTATGAAATACACTTTTGAATCCTGATTGAATATCATACACTACTGTTTATAAAAATCGCAACACCCTGATGGAATGGTCTAATCCATATGCAATTTGCAATATTTGCATACAATGGGTCAGAGTATAAATGATTAGATTTTCAGAGTAATTGCTTGAAAGAACACCATGCCTCGACGACGACGAAGGGTACCATATCAACAGCTGACAGACTTTGAAAGAGGACGCATAATTGGTCTGCGTGAAGCGGGATGGTCGTATCGTGACATTGCTGCTCGTGTAGGACGTAATGCAACGACAATTATGCGTGCATGGAGGCAGTGGAGCGAAGAGAACAGGGCACACCGAAGACCAGGCTCAGGAAGACCCAGCACGACGACACCGCGAGATGACAGACACCTCTATCGCATGTGTGTAGCAGATCGTACAGCCACTTCCACAGTGTTAGCACAACAGTGGGGTGCTACAGTAGGCAGGAAAATGTCTGCTAGCACTGTACGACGCCGTTTGATTTCCAGAGGATTGATGGCACGAATACCATTGTTGCGGATTCCTTTGACTCAAAAACCACCGGCGCCTCAGGTTGCAATGGGCCCATCAACACCAACAGTGGCAAGCTGAATGGCAACAAGTTGTGTTTTCGGATGAGTCAAGGTTTAACTTGCAGCACCATGACGGCAGGATACGAGTCAGAAGACGTCGTGGCGAGCGCGACCTTCCAGAATGCATCCTGCAGCATCATTCAGGACAAACGCCAGGGGTGATGGTGTGGGGTGCAATCGGTTACCATGGCCGTTCCCGTCTGATCAGAATCCATGGCAATCTGAACAGTGACCGGTACATCAGGGAAGTTGTGCAACCCGAGGTCATCCCCTTCCTGCAGAACCTTCCAGGCGCTGTATTCCAACAGGACAATGCCCGACCGCATGTGGCCAGAAATGTCCTCGCCTTTTTCCAAGCACATCAGACGCCCTTGTTCCCCTGGCCTGCTCGTTCACCAGACATGTACCCAATCGAACATGTGTGGGACAGGGTTGCTCATCGATTGGCTCGTCAGACTCCTGCAGCAACAACTGTGGATGAACTGTATACCCGTGTAGACAGAGCATGGCAGGACATTCCCCAGGCCCTTATTCAGAGCTTGTTTGACTCAATGCCACGACGTTTAGAGGCTGTAATTGCATCCCACGGTGGTTTCACCCGATACTAATGTGACAATAAAACGCATTGTATTGACCTGAAAATCTAATGGTTTCTTTTCTGACCCATGATATGCAAATGCTCCAAATTTAATGCAGATTGGGCTATTCCATCAGGGTGTTGCGATTTTTATAAACACTAGTGTACATTAATCTATTTATCGGAAATGCACTCACTATAGAAATTAAAAGTTTACTTTGATCAGGCACAAAAATGTTTCACTTAAATAATGTTTTTGATAAAATGAACTGAAATAGCCTCACACTTTCTGTTGAAAATTATTATTATTTATATTAAATAGCATAAAATGCATATAGATGAAAGAATAGGATGATGAAGATGAAGGAGGCCTCGCAGAACATAGCATTTTTACGGTATTTTCCTGTTATATACTGCAAGGCCTCTAGAAAACTTCATCAAGAAGGAGAGTAGAGAACTCTTCGTTTCATAGAATAGGATGAATTGAAATCATTATTCCTAATCCCCAAGGGTTCTCTGGTGGTGTTATTTTGCATTAGAGCAGTATTTGCATTAAGCTTAATCAGGTATAAATGAGAAGGGAATGTGAGTCTAAATAAGAATTCGTGGCTATGATTTCATGGTGGTTTTCCATCCTCAGCCCAATTCGCTACTTTCAGTGAATATACAGGGTGGTCCATAAGTCTGCCCCCCCCCCTTTTATTTTTTGAACCGAAGCAGATATGTCAATTTTGATGAATCCAATGAATAGGAAGTTGTGGGTGGCCTATCCCATGGTGCACTTTTCATCATCCCAAACATGCAAATTAGGACACATTCAAAATTTATCTCAAAAACCGTAAGGGATAATGAAAAAAACCCAATTGCAAACTTGTTCAGCATAAAAAAACAAACAAAACAAAAAAAAAATCATCCAAATCGGACCAATCAATCACCCACAATCACTGCACAAGGGAAACTGAATGTTGATATTTCCGCCATGTAAAGCATGCAAATCAAAAAATTAACATAAATTACCATACTCGCATTCACTTTCATGTGGAAAAGCAAATAAAAGACATGTTTCAGCACACAGAAGACAGAACAATTCCAGGATGGCAAGCTACAATGTTCCGGAAATGGTCAACATGATCTTCTGATTGTGGGTGATTGGTTGGTCCGATTTGGATGATTTTTTTTTGTTTAGTTTGTTTTTTTATGCTGAACAAGTTTACAATTGGGTTTTTTTCTCTATCCCTTACGGTTTTTGAGATAAATTTTGAATGTGTCCTAATTTGCATATTTGGGATGATGGAAAGTGCACCAGGGAATAGGCCACCCACAACTTCCTATTCATTGGATTCATCAAAATTGACATATCTGCTTCAGTTCAAAAAATAAAAGGGGGGGGGGGCAGACTTATGGACCACCCTGGCGAGGGCGCTGTTTTTTTTGTTTTTTTTTGAAAAAATGGCAGCCAAAGTAGGATCCTTTCGTTTTTAAACTAAAAAATAGATGACTGTTTAGGATAAAAAATTCGTTCTAATAACTATTATGTGAGAATGTTATCTGGGATTGGTGTTGTGTGTTATAAAAGCCATGTTTAAACTACTGCGAATCCTACTTAGCACAGTTCAAGTACATGCCAAAAGGGCAGCGCCACTTAAACTAAAGTAGCAAATAGGCTCAATGAAGAAATGGCTGGAAGAGCAGAAAAGTTCAGTCCAGAAAATTCTAGATATGAATTAGAAACTGAAAGAGAAAAATTTAGCACTTACATCAAACAGATAACAGATTTACACAATATAGTGCATGAAGTTGGAGTTCAGGAAACCACCGCAAGCATCGCTTTTTTGGGAAAAACAACCATGAGGTTGTAGTCACGACTTCCTCTTAAGAATCATATTCCCTTCTCTTCTATTCCTGGCTTAATGCTATTCAAAACATGGGTAAGTCCTCTGCATAAAGTTATATGTTATGTAAAAATTGTTTTGAAAAAATTGTATTGTATCCAGTCAAATGTGTTTTATGTTACATCCTGCATGCCATGTTTTAGGTCACAACTTAATAAATTGTACCCTTCATATTAGCAAACGGTTTGTAATTATTAATATATTTGATATTATTTCAATTTTTTTTCATTTTCATCTATATACAGTATTCTGGTTCAAACATAGTTGGGAATTACTTACTCTTTGCTGCTTCCACAATTATCGCATTTTCATTATATTAACAATGTACAGGGTGATTCAGTCAATTTCTGACCATTTCAGTACTATGATTTTTTGACCCATTAATGTTTACAAACTTAGCATTTCAGTATGATATTTTAGGCAGTTCGGAGTTTTTATTCCCGTGGAAAAGTCTCGATGATATGCTCAATGTGGCCACCACGAACGTTTTGAACTGCTCGCAGCCGAATGGTGAAGTTGTTCATAACTCTATCCAGGATTTCTGCATCCACAAGGGTACAGCAGTCGACGATGCTTTGTCACAGCTGGTCTAGGGTTCTTGGTGCTGTAGTGAACACACTGTCTTTAAGGAACCCCCAGAGATAAAAATCACATGGGTTTAGGTCAGGACTCGTAGGGGGCCAAAGAAAGCCACCCCCGAATCAACCTGGAAACCTGTTTGAAATGACACGATTTCCGAATTTCTGATTGAGAAAGTCTAGCACTTCATTAATGGTGTGAGGCCTAGCCCCATCCTGTTGAAACCATTGATGTCGAAGCGGTATACGCCTCCTTCGCAGCTCAGGGATGAAGAAGGTTTCCAACATTTTAAGGTAAGCCTGTGACGTTACGGTGCCCTCAAAAAAGAACGGACCAATGACGCCTCTTTTGGAAATCGCGCACCAAGCCATAACCTTTCGTGGATGAAGAGGTGACTTATGGATCTCACGAGGGTGCTGGAAACCCCAAAAACGAACGTTGTGTTTATTAACGTCACCTGACAGATGGAAGAAGGCCTCATCTGACACCCACAGGTTGTCCACAATGTCCTGATTGGCTTCTATTTCTGCTCCAAACTCCATCACAAATTGTTGTCGCTTCTGTCTTCCAGTGTCTGTTAACTCCTGATAAACATGGATCTTATACGGGAACAGGTGTAAATCCTTTCTCAAAATTCGCCACGTCGTGGTATACGACAGCCCTTCTTCAATGGATAGGCGGCGAACAGATTTTTTGGTAGGGGAATCGACCAACCTTGTGCGAACATTTTCGACAACTTCGGCCGTTCGAACACGAGCTTCGCTTCCACCTTTTTTCTTGCCTTTAACACATCCAGTGGCACGGAATTGCTTGACAAAATCCACGATTGCTTGCCTGCCTGGGGCGTCTCGACACTTATACTCCTTCTGGAACTTTCTTTCCACAGTTACAGGTGATTTTGTCTCGAAATACCATTCCGCAACCTTGCATTTCTGCTCTGTTGATAAAGCGGGCGCCATTTTTCAATAATACGATTTTCATGCAGTGCCGTTGCAACAATACAAACTTCAACTATTTAGAAATTCGATATGGCGCTCATATTCTTTCAGTTGTTTATCCCTAATGCACGTCATTCGAGTAAAATGGTCAGAAATTGACTGAATCACCCGGTACACACACCGGCCAATGAATTAGAAACCTTCGTTCAATATGGTATTGACCCTCCTTTGGCTGTAATTACAGAACATACGCGGTTTGGCATGGACTCTACAAGGTGTTGCAATGCAGATAAGGTAATCGCAGACCATGCATTCGTCAGAGAGACCTTCAGGTCCTGCAGAGTAGACGGAAGCGGATGCCTTCGACGAATATCTCTTTCCAACATGTCCCAAACATTCTCGATCGGATTCAAATCCGGATTTTGCGCTGGCACGGCAGATGTTGCAACTCGATGTCATGTTCAAAAAACCACTCTTGAACAATTCTTGCTCGATGGGCAGTAGCATTGTCGTCCATGAAGAACCCGTCACCATTTGGGTACAAATGCACCATTGCAGGATGGACTTGATCTGCAACAATGTTCAGGTAGTCTTTGGCTTTCACCCGACTGTCAAGGAATATCGGGGGACCCTTGCCATACAATGACTTCTCCTCCTGCAGCTTGAACTGTGTTCACAACACATGAAATCCATCGCTTCATGGAGCTGCCGCCAAATTCTCTGCCGGCCATCGGTGCAAAACAATGTGTAACATGAGCCGTCCGACCAGATCACCTTTTTCCACTCGTCTACTGTCCAGTCACACCGTTCTTTACACCACTGCAGGTGAACTTTCCAGTTTGTTGCTGACACCAGAGGCTTCCTTGCTGGCATGCGACTTCCCATCCCTATTCGCTTCAACTCTCAGTGCATTGTTCTGGAGGAGATGGGTTGCGATGATCCTTCATCGACGTCTGCTGTCAGTTGCTCCACAGTAGACCTTCGGTTTTGCTGCACAATCCGTCTCAGACGACGTCGGTCCCTGTCTGTGTTGATTGTTTTTGATCCACAATTCTGCCGTTTCGACAACTCTTGTGGATTCCGTTTCCACGCATTGAACACCTTAAAGACCTGACCTTTTGAGATACCAGTCAGTTGTACTGTCCTGGAAATCGTAGCTCCAGCTAGACGGGCTCCCACAATAACTCCTTTTTGGAACTCAGACAGGTCTGCTGTTTTCCCCATTTTGCTTAACTTGAGCAGCTGCAGCTTGTTCCTACCCTGTACCTGCAGCTTGGAACGAGCATGTACCTCACATTATTGCATTCATTTGCATATTACAATCGTTTCTGATCTGTGACCCCGCTTTACATAACAGTACATTAATTCATCACGGGTTTCTAATTCATTGGCCAGTGTGTGTATAAATTGTGGTAGATGGATTTAACTTTTGTTTGCATACTTTTGATATTTACGGTGTCCTAAAAAAGGAATAACAGTTTTTAAAATGGAATACCAGGCAAAAATTATGCAAGATCAGAAATTTCCTTTTGTTTGTTTTCTGTTTTTATTTACAGACTTGTCTTTATGGATTGCAGGTAGTGACATTCTTAACGGTCTGTATGTTGGGTGCTGTCATGGCGACTGTGGACATCCAGCGATGTCTGCCAACTCATCTGAATACAGTAAAACAGTTGTATGAGAAATTTATAAGAACTGATAGTGGTGCGAATGAATTGGCGAGCATCGCTGGATGTCTGCAGTAGGCCGTGTCTACACCGAATGTGGAGGCCGTTAAGAATATCATTACGTGCAGCCAGAAAACCCAGGGAAACATACTAAAACAAATTCCTGATGTCACACAAAAGAATAATTTTTAATAGCTGTTACTGTTTGCTTGGTATTCCATTTTAAAACCATCAGTTCGGAGCAAAACAGTGCGTCAAGTAGATGAACAACAAGGAAAACTACACTGTTGTGTGTTTTTTGGGTGAAAAACTACCAACAACTTGATTTGAAGTTAAATTCTCGTCTCTTTCTGAAACAGTAAAAGTTAATATATGTTTCATATGGTAACACAGTGCTCCCTCTATATAACGGCACTCTACATAATGTCAAATTTATACCAGCAAGTCCATATAAAGTTGGCGATATGTAGAGTCCGTTATATAGAGGGAGTGCTGTATACATACTCTAGATCAGTAATTCCTATCATGGGGAATATTGCCCCCCTAGGACACTGGAATGATTTAGAGCGGCAATAGTAGCCTCAGATGTCATTCTTTAGAAATAAGGTAACTGTGAATTAAATGCACTAAACACAGTTATACATTATATTTATTAGTTTTGGGATTTAAAAATGTAAAATAAGGACACGATATGTTGGGTTTGGTCTCAGAGGCATTGGGTCAAAAGGGCTGGTGGTTCGAAATTTATACTCTTTCATTCCTAACCGTATTTGAGTATCAGTTTTTTCTCGATATTAATATTAAAAATGCATTGATAAGAGATTGTATCGGTTATAGGTTGCAGAGTTGAAACATTTGCAGATGATTGATCCATTGAACGAACTCTTTCAATGGGCTGAATATATTGTTCGAGTTGGATGGACACCTGATGGCCGAAAGTAAATATCATAATAGTAGTCTTCTTTGATCATTGCTAATTGAATAGTAAAGTTAAAATTCAAGATAACATCAAATATTTGTTATAAGGATGCATCTTGTATCACTAAAACTTTGTTTATACAACTAGGGGGGGACGGGACTAAACAAGAATACGTGTAATGTTAAAACAAGTGCATGGAGATGAAATATCTGTTATAAACACATACTACTACAAGTCATTAAATTCATGTTGCCTTTGTCGGACCATATGACAATATCTTCATACATGATTACGCATATCCACATCTCTGACAAAATAGTCGTTTTTGGCTGCTATGCGTATCTGCCAAAGTTTGTTTAGCTGCTGGAAAATCCTATATGGCTGCTCTTTTGGCAGTGATGATCCTGATCCTCATTGTAAAGTATCAAGAATGTTTTCTAAACTAATGTCAATAGACACAGTTCTGAATTTACTTGCCAGAGACCATTCATTAATATTCAACTAAATTAAATGTGAATAGAACTCTAAGGGGATTAAATAAGGAAATCACCATCAATTCAAAATGATCATTTGAAAAGAATATGCTCAATAACTCATCCTATTTATATATATTGTAGGATCTGGGCCCAACTTTTGAATCGCCGTCAACAGCACTTAGAATTAATTTTAATACCACTACAGTCTTTTGTACCTGTTGAGTTGGTATTCGAGCTGCCATCTAATCATGTTGAAACGGTACCTCCTGTACAAGTTTTGATTGAAGAGAACAGTGAAATCTGGATTAATGTAAGTATTTATATCGGCCATAATAAAAAGTTTTAATGTTTATTAGCTTATGCATTGTTAAAATTCATTTTTTATAAATTGTATATTACTGCATACACTATTATTGTTTGCTATCATGAGTACACTGACTGAGCAAAACTCATGGGACAGTCACATGTGGAGTGCAGTGATACAGCATGGAAATGAGTCTGCAAGTCCCTGGTACACTTCTGGAAGCAGATGATACCACACAGTCCACAGAGCGGTAGCCATTTGTGATCTGTTCGTGGGTAGAGGATCCAGTGCACGGAGCCCGAGTTCAACGGTATCCCAGATAAGCTCGATATGCATCCTGGGTTCATATAAGGGCTTCAGGGTGGCTAGTCCAGTCGTTGGACTTCCCCTGCATGCTCTTCAAACCACCATTCTCTGGAGACATTGGAGTGATGTGGCGGTGCATTGTCATCTTGAAAGACGGCAAGGTCGTTGGTGTGTTGGAAGGCCAAAAACATTGAGATGATCCTTGACCATTGATAATATCGCAGAGCATTCAAAGCCTTTTCCAGAAGAACAATGGGGTCCATTCTATATCAGGAAAATATGCCCTAGACCATGACTGATACCCCACAGCCCTGGACCACGCCCTCTTGGCATGCTGGGTCCATTGCCTCATTAGCTCTGCGTTCATTGGCATGGAACAGTTGATACCATGACTCATCCGACCATATGACGTTATGCTACCGTTGCAGTCTTCATCCAATGTGATTGATGCCAAATGCACGCCGGAGTGTCTGATGATGCGGGGTTAATAGTGGTACCCATGTAGGTGACAGCTCCCATAGCCGAGGGCATGCATGTTCCTACGGATGTCCACTGGGAGACGTTTCTAGCTCGGTCAACGTTGAATTGATCGGTTATTTGTTGCATTATGCCTTTCTGTCTCTGTTGATCATTTGTCCCAGGTATCGCCGATCACGGTCTTCAAGAGTTGCTGGATACCCGGTATGGTGTCTGTTGTGGACTGTTATGCCTTCCTCAAACCATTCTCGGTACACCCTAGACACAGTTGAAGCTGAATTCATGCACGACTGCCGAAATTGAATTTCCCATGCCTCGTTCAAGTGCCATCAACACACGTTGCATTTCACATGAATCAAATAGCCACTTCCCACAAGGTCTCACACACAGCTCTGGCCACCGCTTAGGCCTCCAGGGCAGTGATGCAAAGGAATTGATTACTACTTACTTACTTACTTACTTTTCAAACCCGCTTATCCGTTAGGGTCGCGGGGGCAGCAGCCCTATGGAGGATCTCCAGCGATCGCGATCTTCCGCCATCAGGCGCATGTCCTCCCTGGTAATATCCAAGTGACTCGAACCCAGATTCTCCATGTAGTCTAGCCACCTGGTTCTAGGCCGACCCCTTGGTCTCTTACCCACCGGCTTGGAAAATAACAACTGCCTAGGAAGACTAGTTTGCGGCATCCGTATCACGTGGCCATACCAGCGCAACTGAGATCTCTCAATGCAGAGAAGTAGCAGCTCAACACCTAAAGATTCCCTTATTGTGCTGCTGTACACTCTATCTAGTAGGGTAACACCTGCCACACCTCTCAGAAATCTCATTTCGGCCGCTTGTACCCGCGATCGCACTCTTTCGGTCATTACCCAAGCCTCATGACCATAGGTGAGAATGGGGACAAAGATAGATTTGAAGACGGAGAGTTTGGCTTTGTTACCCAGCTCGCGTTTCGTTACCACGGATCGCCACAGTTCACGTCTTAATAATCTTCATTCTCTTGTGTCTGTACAAAGAACAGAGGTAAGCAATAACATCATCAAAATTCTCGTTAATGCGTAGAACACACGTGGTGTCCGATCGCAAATCAGCGACCTGCTATCCCATGAGTTCTGCTCAGTCAGTGTAGGTTTCTGGCAATTAATCTGTAATATTTATAATGGTGAATCATGTGTTGCATGTGAGCTACAACTATACTGTACATATGTATTTAAAAAGATTAAGATTTGTTGTTTATTGGAATATTCTGTAGTTATTATTAAAGGTATAAATTCTACATAATTTCCCGGAATCATTCTGCATTGTTTTAACAGCAAGTCGTATCTGTATTGCTAATGAGATAGGACAACTTGTCAGATGTCAAAATTTCAATATTAAGTGTTTTCTTGAGATTAACAAACTAAATTAGATTAAAGAAACTAAATTAGATTAAAGAAACTGTTCTGATAAGCATATTCTCAGGGCTCTTTTAATATTGAGTTTTCATGGATTATACGAGGGTCAGTCATAAAATCCTTACAATCACCATGGAAGTCCAGTACAGCAGTGAAACATCAATGATTGTATGTAGTCAGATTTAACAGAAAAACAATAATCTTACAGCGAAACTATTTGTTTTCTCCATCTCCTAAGGAATAAAGTTTTATTCAGTTGCAGATAAGTTTAAGAATTTGTGTTATCTGAAAGTCACAGTCGTTAAAGATCAGTAGTTTCGCAGCGCCATCGCTTCTAGTGTATGCTTGCATGCAAACAAAGAGTTCTCATGCCTTCGTGTACTTCCCTTGTAAGTGAAGATCATATGATCTGATGATCCAGCAGAACATATGAGTCCACAAATTTTTAGCCTTTTTATAAGCAACTCAATCAGGTCAAGTGAATATACAGTGCACGACAAAATTATAGGTTCACCTGTATTTTGCAATTTTAAAAAAAAGTATATCAAGTAGTTTCTTCTAAATTTTTGTACGAGTGCATGACGGAATAAAACACCTGCAAATAAAGTATCAGACCAATTAATGTATTACATCATCATTAATTTGTTTAATGCAAATTAGACACTATGACAAAAAGATAGGTTCAGAGAAAAAAATTAACAAAAATACATGTGAACACAACTAACACATACTTCTTAATACTTAGTATGAGATCCATTGGTGTTAATAACTTGGTAAATGCGGTTGGGCATGGAATCGTACAATTTTTTAATATAATTCTGAGGTAATGCCACCCATGCATCAGTAATGGCCTGTTTCAGTTCAGAGGCATTTGAAAACTGTCTGCCATCCCTATAAACCTCTCGACTCAGCTTTCCCCAGACGTTCTCAATTGGATTTAGATCCGGTGACAAAGCTGGAGTTGAAAAATATTTAATCTTCTTCAACGCAAACCAATCGAGAACACATTTTGCTGTATGGATGGGAGCATTGTCTTGCTGAAATTGCCATTTATACCCTGCCAATGCACGCCCGATTCCAGGCAATTGTTTTCCAAGCTGCTGTACGTAACCATCTGCGTTTTGGCGACCAGTTATGAATTCTAGATCAGCTTTCTTCTTGTAACCAATTGCTCCCCAAATCATGACAGAGCCACCTCCCATTTGACGGCGAGATAACATTTTTTCCTCCTTTCTAAGATCGTGGAAGTAGTAGTCAAAGCCATCTGGGCCGTCTAGGTTAAATTTCTTCTCATCTGAGAAGACGATACTCTGCCATTCCTTTGTCCAATGCATATGAGTTCGAGCAAACTCCAAACGCGCATCTTTACGTCTCTGTAGAAGCTATGGTTTGCGTTTAATCTTTTTCCTCACTAGCAAAGGGTTACATTTAATGTGTCTCTGGACTGTGCGAGTGCTCGCACTGACCCCTGTTTCGAGTTTAACTTGCAGAGCACTTTTCTGAGCGTTGGAGGCTGCACGCATAATTGCCCGAGAATCACGTTTGGAGATGGCATGCGGCCTTCCCGTTGATTTTTTCGTACCATAATTTGTAGGATCACGGAGGTAGTTATTTACCACATTTGCACTTCTGCCTATGATGTTTGCTATTTCCCGGTTTGATTTATTTTGGGTTTTCAGTGCAGAAATCTGTCCCCTTTCAAATTGTGATAGTTGAGAAGCTCTAGGCATCCTAAAATTCAAAGTTAGGTACTAATATTTGAAGCTCTATAGAGTATAATAATATTTGCTTACTTGAACAAGGTAATTGCAGCACTAAATGTGCAAACTTCCCCTTAAATGATAATGAACCTATCTTTTTGTCACAGTGTCTAATTTATTTGCAGGTGTATTATTCCGTCATGCACTCGTACAAAAATTTAGAAGAAACTACTTGATATACTTTTTTTT
>JAHWFO010029187.1:1862433-1884282 GCA_023313115.1 Rhysida immarginata | reverse complement strand
TGGAATGTTTACAAGATTTTATTTATTTATTTATTTATTTATTTATTTATTTATTTATTTATTGTTTTTTGTTTTTAGAGAAAATCGACTTTTAATAATTCATGGTTTAATAGATGAAAATGTTCATTTTTATCACACAAGTCAATTAATCAATGCTCTTGTTAGAGCGGGGAAACCATATCAGTTACAAGTAATTAAAACTGTGTTTATTTTTATTAATTTGTTTATTGATGTAATTAGAATCAATTGCATGTTAACAAATTAGAAATGAAAATATTTGTATAAATTGGTACAGATTCATTGATTCCTACAAAGATAAAGATACCGGTATTTATGTTTAATGTGTATTCTTATAGAATAATTCCTTTTAAAACTAATTTTCTTTGGGATATTTGACAACTTTAAGATATAAAGTTGGCCATGCCAAATTGGCCGTGCTTGTATATAATACAAGGGATGTTGATAAAGTAATAATTATTGACAAACAAGAATACAGTAACGCAACTGAGTTTTGAAAATTGAACCAATCTTTCATCATATAATCTCCATTCAGACTGACACACTTGTCCCATTGGATACCATTGTTGTAGAAGTCCTGGAAGTCATTCACTGCGGAATTGATATCTTCATTCTATCGAACGGTCACCCATGAGGGGGACTCTTTAGTTCTCGAAACAGGAAGAGGTTGTTAGGGAAATACGCAGGGGGGAAGGAAAATTTTGAACCCCAAAATGGCTACTTGAGCTATCATCTCTTGAGCAGAATGAGTGGGAGCGTTGGAGAAGACATACTCCTTTCTTCTTGATTCAGATGTTGTAAAATTTATCCATATTAAAATAACACCAAAAATTTACAGAACTTTCTAGAATCTCCTGCTCAGTTAGTTTTTATTTATTATTGTCTTTTTTTTTAAAAAATCAAATTGAATATTAGGTGGAATTTTATAATTTTACTCAAATATGTGAAAAATATTTTCATTTCATGATGGTGAACTTGTTTATACAGATTCCACTTATTTTCCAATTTAGTAATTACAGGGTGATCCAAAACTCTGGCACGTTTTGAAAAGTTAAATCTCGTGGAGTTTAGAGAGTAGTGCAATGCAGTTTGCATAGAAAATATCAGAATGACATCAAAATATTTATTGCTTATTTTAATTATATAATACTATGGACTGCATTAAAGAGCATATGGCTGAAACATGGTGTCGAATGGCATCTTTCAGCATAGCCACTTTCTGTACTCTTGTAATTTTAAGTACCTTTACATCCAAAAATCACAAAAAAGATGTCTGGTGACTAGGATGCCATGCCTGTGGAACACACAATTTGCCCCAAACATCATGTGAGTGCACTTGCTTAATGGAATGTTCTCAACGCAGCTCTTGCACATTCATTGCTGCAATAGAATAGTTTGACTAAGAGCACTTTATCTGGTAATGACATTATGCTGACATGTAACACTTTCAATTCTGGTTGTGTTCAGTTTTGATCGTGACTCGTATACGCTTTCTCCCTTACCAGTTCGGGCATGACGCCATCTGGTCATGAAATATGTAACTATAAAATAAGCAATAAATTTATTTGATTTAATAACAAACCCACAAACCACATATTGCACTGCTTTCAAAATGTACCAAATTTTTGGACCACCATGTATAATAATGATTCTTGTTAAAGTATGCCAAATTGAAATAAACTTTACCTTTTTTTTTTTTTATAGGTTTATCCCAATGAGCGGCATAGTTTACGTCACTTAGATGCGAGTGAACATTATGAAACTACTTTGTTGAGTTTTTTACAAACATGGTTATGAAAAAAAAATCGCTAGGGGAAAAAGTTAATTTTTTATGCTTAAGATTTGCAATCAATTTTTCTAAATAATTTCATGATTAAGAAGAAAATACATAATAAGAAAATTTTAAAGGCCACACTATCTCTAATCACAAATGTTAAATCATGTTGCAATTATTTTTTTTTTTTTTACAAAAAATAAGTAAATACAAATAAAAAGGATGCTCATTAGCTATAGAAAGGATTATTTGAATATAAAAATCATTTTATAAAGATATATTCTTAATCAAACAGGAGTGATCTTGAATGGATTTATCTCCTTTAAAAAAGAAAAATTGTTTTGAACTATTTTTGAATATAAATTTGAGTTTTACTGCAAACCTTGAAATAAACGTGATGTTTTTTCCCAAACACCTAGATCGGTGAAGCCATAGCTAGCCTTTAAATTAATTAATTTTCATACCGAATCCTTTAAAAGGCGTTTGTCTTTCTATCTCCCATGATGCACGTGATATGGTTAGCATTTAAAATTAAACCAGGAAATTCTGAAAACAATGTTAATATAAATAAGAAAACTGTGATGAAGCAGAGAGGGATGCTTTTTAATTTATATATTATGTCATTGTGGTTTTGTTTGTAAAGATTATTCTTCTTATTATTTTTTACTTCGGAAAAAAAAAAAAATCTTATTTTTAAAAGAATTCAGACCTTTTAAAATATTTTATATATGCTGGAATGTTTATTGAATTAAAATAATGTTTGTTTGCAATGTCATTTGGGGGCGGGGGAGATTCTGTTATATGTTATCGATGTTCTTTCATTTTTATATTTTAAATTCAAACACGCAATTGCGTGTTCATGTTTTTAACGATTTTTGTTTTGATAAGATTTAAGATATTAGAATTCTCTCTGCAGTGTATTATTTCCTGTCTTAATATTAACTGCAAGTGAAGATATTAAAATCTTTTTATCTTTTATTATTATTATTATTATTATTATTATTATTATTATTATTATTATTGTATGGAACAAAATATTTTTGTTTATTTTTATTTTTACCACTGAAGGGTTACAGATGAAACAGAAATATTTTGCTTTATTTGTAAGCTTTTGTTGATATTTATAAGTAAAAGTAAAACAAAAACCAAAAAAAAAAAAAAAGAAACTTGAATTATTATTACAGTGTATTACTATATTTTTAAACGAGTTGGCTTTTTTTTTTTTAAACTATAATGATTCTTAATATTTTTATTGATAAATATGGTAAATCCATTTTTCTCTTGGCACATTATTTATTTATTTATTTGTTTATTTATTTATTTGATTATAAAAATAATTTCAATTTTTATAATATATATATATAGATATATAAATATTAATATATGTAATTTAAAATTCTAAATTTTTCTATATTCATTCAGATATAAAACATGTAATTTCTTATTGAAGTGATTTCCAAGTGCAATTTTGACAAATCTTTGTTATTTGTAATGTGTTATAATTCTTACATGACATGAAAAAAAGTTACAGTAGTCAAAAAACTTTTTTTTAAAAAAAAATTTAATAAACATTCTGAAGTTTGATTCAAATAGCGATATTAATTTGGTTTTATTTTTGTAAAAAAAAAAAATTTTTTAACATTTGGGGGGCATTAGACGTAACTTTGCTTGATTCTCTCAATTATAATCTCAGGATGTTAGTTTTTGTTGTTTTATTTAGCCATACAAAAAAAGATTGTATATTTTTGCTTACATTATTCTTGTTATATTTCATATTAACAAAAAGTGCCGCTGCAAACATTGTTATCATTTTTTAATATCTTAATATTTTGATTGACCTTAATAAGTTGGGATAGTCACCCGAGTGAATTTGTAAAATGTTAATGTGGGAGGGAAATGAGAAGTATTTATAATAAAAATAAAATGTCTTTTAGACAAATTTTGTATGTTACTCTAAAACATTTTTGACCAAACTAATGTAGGTTTAATTTTAACTTAATTTCTAGTTTTCAAGATTCGTGTTCCATTATGTTCGATTAGTAATAATATAGGATCTGAAACTTCAGAGTCAAAATTCTACAGATTGTAGAGGACTGCAAATTGAGTAGTTTGAGAGAGGGAACAACGGGTTGGAAATGCATATTTCAGGCATCACGAGATCTTGAACGAGTAATATGTGTCAGGAACGTTTTTGTAAGCTACTTTTGCTTTTAGTGTAAACAACAGTTTAATCCATAAAGAACTTATATCTCCAGCAGCAATACAATAACAACTTATCAGTAGGGTTTAGATTTTGCATATAATGCATATTTTTTTCTTGAGCCAGTAACTCATTTAAATGATGCTTTATACTCTGTTAGCCCCCTCTGGAACTCGTAGCCTAAGTTTTTATTGTGTATATAAATGCATATTTCAGATTTAGCGCATATGTTTGCATATTTCGAGCATTGATGTATATTTTTGCATGTTGGGTATTTTTGCGTATAAAGTTAATTTTACAACATATTTAGTATGTTATAAAAAATTTATATAAATGCTTTCATTGACATAGAATTTGACTAGTTGTTACCCGCGGCTTCGCCCACCCGCGCCATCTGTTGAGGGGAATTACAAAGCAAAAGTAGATAATTTTAAATGAAAACCCCAGAAAGTGGGGAAGGGGGGGTCGTAGGGGGCTGGTTTTTGGCAATAGAGCAGGTCCTTTATTGATAAGCCTGCCCTGAAAATTTCAAGTCGCTAGCTCAAACTGTCTAGGAGGAGATAGAATTACAGATAAATAAATAAATACACGCAAGGGTTTTATAGAATTTGATTGGGCCACTGTAAACCAAGAGGTACCAGATAAATCTACACTCCGCTTATAAGAGCCAGTTGTTGTAGAGAGATTTTTTCTATAGAATATTTTGAAAAATTTTGATTGTTCAGATCAGTAAATTTTAATATTTGCTATGATTTAATTTGTTTTTGTTTTTATCGTCCATTTTCGTAATTATGACTATGAAAGTAAATTTTTGGCACATTTTTAGAGCATAATTTGGCTTTCTTAGTGTATATTTATATGTTCATATTTTAGCACTTTTTAATGAATATAAATCCTAATCCTACTTATAACTGTTCAAAGTGACGACCATCAGTCTCAATACATACTTGCATTTTAACAGTGCATGAAATTTTGCTGCACTCTTTCAAATATACTTGATGTTTATTGTACAAGAAAACAGGCAACTTGGACCCTGGCAAGCTGCATCGCATCATGTTTTACTAGGATCTCATACACAGAGGACTTGATGTGTCCTCATAGGAAAAAGTCCTGGCCATGGAACAAGGAACTCCAATTCAATGATTAGGGAATCTGTTGTCCAGGTCTCGTGAACTTCAACATCGAAGTGAGTAGGTGTATCATCATCAAGAGGTACAGTGTCCAACAACTCTGGCATAACACAAGGTAATGAGGTCTTCTGATGGTCCATTCAAATGGGATGACAAAAGATAAGGTCCTGTTGGCTGATTTTTGTACAATTCCAGTCCACAAGTTGATATAGAATTGTTGCTGGTAACCAGACGTGTGGCATGTGGATTGTCATTCAAGATCTTGTGGCACCTGAAATAGGCATTTTTGACCATTGGTTCCCTATCTCAAAATAGTCAGTTTGTACTCCTTTGCCATCTGTAGAATGTTGACTAATGGTTTGAAACACCCTGTATAAAACAGGTAACATTATGCTTTGTATAAAAATTTCATTTGTATAATAATTTTTCACATATTCTTTTATTGGGATATCAATTGAAAAAAGGCTACATTACTCTTTCGAGAAGTGGAAAATCCAAATCTTCATGTAAAAAAAATGTTGCTTTAAAGAAAGAAATGGTGCCAAAATTCGGGGTACAGTTAAAGGACAACTCTACGGTCACATACAAATTTATTTAAATCAATAGATTAGTGCATTAATAACAATGTGGCATATTTAAAAATTTTTAATTCGAATGCATTTTCCAATAACGGGACATCCATCTTAGTGACATCAATGGAGGCATGGTTTTTGCTTCACAGTGTAAATTAATATATCGCATGCGAGATTAATCATCATAAATTAATTTAATTTTATTTGTGGATATTCTATTCCTCATTGACATCACCAATGGATGCCGCATTATTGGAAACTGAATTCAGAATTTTCGTTTTTTCATAAATTTAGGGTTCAAAAATTTTAAATATGCCTTGATGTTATTCATGTGCTAATCTTTCGATTTACCTAAAGTTATATGTGATCGTAGAGTTGTTCTTTAAGATTTCATGAATGAAAATTTTCCAAGATTTTGCCATGCAGCCAAAAAATTTTTTGCAACAGTCATTTTGGTATTGCAGAACTGTGCTTCTCATGATTTTCTCTCTAAGTATGAACCAGACTGATATTACTAGACACATAATGCAAAAATTTCTTGATGTAAGAAACGATTTAATAGTTTTAGTGAAATGATTGGAAAGTTTTTGTATCATCTTATTTACAAATCTCAGTACAATATATTCTTTCAGAATCATTCAATCACTGAGCACTTTGCTTCAAGATAAATATGTTAGAAAAATCTGTCACATATTGGCTTCACCTTTAAAACTTCTCTTTTTATTTGCCAACAAATAACCCTTGACATTAAATATAACATGTTTAAATCACCAATAACATGAAATCATTAATGAACACAGGCAGCTATTTGTGTCTAATGTGTACTTTAACCATCGAGTTAGATTAGATCTCGATGAATTTAACTGATAGACATTTTAGAAGGAAAATGCTTTGTACCTTAATTTTTGAAACAAACAGTGGATGATATAATGTAAAAGTAAAACTGTACCAGTAATTTGGAAAGTAAAAACAGTAAACAAGATGTTTGCTCAAACCAAAGCATAAAAGTAGCTAATAAATATTTACTAAACCAAACTTTTTTAAAACAGATACGAGGCCAGACGTATTTAGTCAAATTGTAGAATTTATGCTAAAAATATTCGTAATTTCTACTTTGCATTTATGGAAATTATACAGAAAAAAATATTGAAAGAGAAGGAAATTATTTGTGGTAATTCTTATCAGAATGAAAAAAAAAAAAATTTTAGACCTCAATGCCTCTGATACATGTGTTTTAATATTATTTAAAAATAATGTGATATTAGAGAGATTAGGATTTATACAAGTGTTGATTTGATTAATTTTATACAAATGGTGATTTATGTTTAATGATATTAATATTTTCCCTTTTTTTTTTTTTTTTTTTCATTATAAGT
Source organism: Rhysida immarginata (assembly GCA_023313115.1). NCBI lineage: Eukaryota > Metazoa > Arthropoda > Chilopoda > Scolopendromorpha > Scolopendridae > Rhysida > Rhysida immarginata. The sequence continues at coordinate 1,877,212 of JAHWFO010029187.1, read as the reverse complement.
TTTAATTTCATTCAAAATTTTAATGAGGAAATTATTTCATAAGCTCTGTAGAATATTATTTTTTTTCCCTTAAAGTAATTGATAGAGGCATTTTTCATTAATGTCCTCATTGCACAGAAAAAGAGAGCTTTTGCATTATTATACAGAATTTCCATTAACCTAATTTTAAATCTGTTTGTTGATTAATTCAACATTATAGAAACAAGAAAAATGTAATTTCCTCACAGCACTTAAGGAATCATTGCTAATTCAGCTAGAATGGTGTAGCAATTGCTGGGCATAGAAATTACTACACCCTCTTTCCTTACTGAAATTATATTAAACCATCACAGGCAAATAGATGATTCTACAATAGATAGTTAAAATGAGTAGTGAGTTGTTTAGCATCTTCATCTATGTTGAAAAAGTATTTGAAGTTATATATATATATTTTTTTTAATAAATACTGTATTTATAATTATAAGTAATTATGTTTTATTCATTCTGTAGATATATGAATAGTTCTTAATCTCATTTTACATATAATTAATTAAAAAAACATTATTACACAAACAAGTTCCAGAGGATTATGACAAATAATCTTATTTAAATTTGATAAATAAATTAGGTTATATTCTGAGATAGTGGTGCTGGCAAGTTTTAATTAACATCAAAGTTGAGTTGAATATGGTTTTCCAAAACGAAAATTCATACAATAAATAGTAGGATACAAGAGTTTCATGAAAGTGCTTGGCAATCAACAACCCTAGTTAATATGGTCCCTTTAGCATCCTTTATCTCAGACAATAGTTGGCACAAGATAGCCAAGTCTTTCTAACTCCCAAGTAGTAACAAATCTAGAATTTTTGATGGCAATTGTATGCATGGTATGCCATAAGTGTACCAAAAATGGATATGTCAACCAATGGATGTACCCAGCAAGCAAATTTACCAATTGGGTTATCACAGACGCACGTACAGCCATGCTGTAGAGGCATCGAGCATATGACACATGAGATTCCTGGCTCGAATTCAGGTCACAGAATTTTTCCTTCCATTTTTTTCAAATATCATTTCCTGATGTTGGAGTATCAGCTTCAGTTTATATTTAGCTATAGAATTGTTAAGTGAATCATGGAATTTTGCAGTAAATTTGCAAAGCAGCTATAAATAATAATAATCAATGTTTGCGTGGGATGTAAACAAAAGCACCAGGTGAAGTCTGATTTCACTGGTTGACTGAGCCTTACAAATTTTTGTGTTCCAGGGGATACATAAAAATGTAGTTAGCAAAACAAAATGGGAAAATTAGCATTCTTTACGCACAAAATCATAGCCGAAGAAAAAAGGTATTTGACCATAGTAGGCTGAGCAACAATGTAACCTTCATTGTTTCCATTTTGGAATTTAACAATCACTGTTTTTTTCCTTTCCTGGAAACATTGAAGGTTACATTGTTGCTCAGCCAACTATGGTCAAGTACCTTTTCATTGCTGGGGCCTGGCTTTTTCGTCAGCTATGAACAGAATAGAATGAATAGCACACAGTTTATTGATTACCAATGACACACTCATTGAACATGAATTGGCAAATTGATTTACAGGAAAATGTGCTCTTAAGATTCCTTAACAGTGCCATGTAATTCAATAACTGTATGGTCAATATTACTTTTATGAATGAACACACTAAATAGAGATTAGAACTAAATATTTGGTAGGATTTGTTAAAACTTTATACATCTTATCTCCATTCTAGTCCCTATTATGTTCAATCCCTATTTTTATATTAAAAAAAATATCATTTCATAGATTTCATCTTGTATGTGCTTGCCATAATCTTCACTCTAGGATACAGTCTCTTTTGGCATGGCAATGCCACAAGACTCATTTCCCTTTCAGTTGTTCCAAGAGCATGATCAAGGATTTGCAATGCCTAGATGGCCTGTTTAAACTCCAAATCTTAATCCATCAACAGAGGCGGCTCTAGCTTCTTTGGTGCCCCTACGTAAACCTTTCAACTTTGGTTGGCACCCCATTCTACAATGCGCCCCCTTGCAACACTTACTTTGGTTGCCACTTTGCGACGCCTCTGCCCATCAATCATTTTTGGGATAAAATTGAACCGATTATTTTGGATTACTTGATGCTGTTCTTAAAGCATGAGAAGATATTTTCAAACACTAGTGGAGTCCATTGTAATCACATACGAGCTATTATAGCAGCTAGGGGAAGTATAATTCAGTACTAGGAAAATGTAACTAATAAATTGTCTACTCAGTATAATAATTGAGAATGTTATATTAAATATGGTAATTTTTTAGATATTACCTGGTAAGTAATCTCGTATAAACATCTCATTTCTTGAAACTTTTACACAATACTTAAATTTTCATGCTTCTCCTTAAAAGGAAATAACTTTGATAATATCATGCATATTGAGATATAAGGGGACGTCAGTAAGTAAGTTACAAATGGATATAGAAATGAAGCAAAAATTGAGTGCTGATGTAAAAACTACTGTTATTTCTCCACATAATGTCCCTGTACAATGAGGCACTTGTCTCATGGTTTGACAAGCCCCTCAAAATCACCAGCATAAAATTCTTTGGGCTGCTGTCTGAACCAGCTTCATTGCCGGGAATGTGATGCTCACAGTCTTCTGAGATCATTAGGGTAAACCACATTCTGGTAGTGAGAGTAAACAGTAAATGCTGACTCCTACTGTAACATTCTCATGAAATTTCGTAATGCCATTCGACAGAAGCGACCAGAACTCCTCATCAAAGATGTGTTGTTATTGTATGATGATGTGCATTCTCACATGGCCAGCAAGACAACTGAGATGTTGCGAAAGTTCAATTGGGAAGTTTTCCAGCATCCTCCATATAACCCTTTCCTTGCTCCAAATGATTTTCATTTGTTCGGCTTCAAGCTGTACAAAAGGAAGTTACCATCGGGTTCAGGCAGCAGCCCAAAGAATTTTATGCTGCTGGTTTTGAGGGGCTTGTGAAATGATAGGACAAGTATCTCATTATACAAGGAGATTATGCAGAGAAATAAAAGTACGATACATGTAGTTTTCAAGTCAGTACTCTTATTTGTTTCATTTCTATATCCATTTGTAACTTACTTACTGACTTCCCCTCATATTTGATATTCCCTTGCAAATGATGGTATCAACACAGAAATCCTTCAATTTATCTGATAGATGTTTTCTCCAGAAGTTTTGCATAATTTGGTAAGTGGTCATTTTTTAATTGATATTGTCCGCATTCTTTGATTTGTGATTAAACTAAATATATTAAAATTTGTGCAGGATCATTAGAAAAGTATAAAAGAAGCAAATATTTTTAGATGTTTAAGTAAATGATTTTTATTTTTTAATAAATTAAAAATATTTTTTAAAAACTTGAAAGTTTCGCTTAAAAGTTAAATTTTCTTTTTAAAGTTACTTTCAAATTGATGCATTCTAAACTGTATTTCAGTGGACTAGCTTATTTAGTTGAATAATGAAAATACATAATTTAAATAGAATATACAGGGTGCATCAGCTATTTGAGAACACTAATTTTAGTGGCCCTAAATAATTTTCTTTTCCAACTGGGCTACTGGTAGAGGTGATGAGCTAGAGACTTGCAATTCTCTGGTTCAATTCCAGGTCATGGAATTTTTCCTTTTTTTTTAATCTATATTTAATCTCATAATTTAAAGCATAGCCTCGGTATTTTCTCCATCACTTTATACCCATCATGGAAGCTTCAAATCTAACGCAGGAAAAATACAGGCTGTTCTCATCGCTTTAACCACCACCACAGAGATTCAGAGATAGCAACTTTTTTTAATGAAAATCATGGCCTCTGGTGGGAATGTTTCTTCAGTGGCCATAAGAATAAAAACCATTCTCAATGCTATTGGAAAAGTTGAGTTTATCCAGCAAGTTGAAGGTATCATAAACGATAAACCCAGCAAGGCAGTGAGGGTCATTGCAATCAGCTCTGTGTCAGAGTTAACAATCAGATATGTGTTTCACAATGACATCAGGTATAAATCTTATCAGGAATCAATGAGAGAGGGCAGTTTATTTGGTCAAAATGTTTGCTAAGCAAAGTCAAACACCCCGATCAGTCCAACAAGCTCTGGTTTTTCTCCTCCTAGCTTGCCTGATTTAAACTCTCTGGACTACTACGTCTGGAGTGTCATTGAGGAGAGAGTTCAACAAACATGCCCATAATACAAAGGACTTATTGCTGTCATCAAGGACACTATAGCCAACAAAAATAAAGAACATCTGATTAACGCATGTAATCGCCCGTTATAAAGGCTGAAGGCGGTTATATCAAATAATCTTTCAGTATGAGTCTAATCTTTTAGTATAGACATGAATTAAAAATGGTATACCAAGTATTAAATATATATTGATATTCCTACCATTTATTTTTATTTTACTCAAAGTCAGATTTCGTTCTCAAGTAGCTGATGCTTCCTATACTGATTTCGACATGATCAAATTTTACTTACAGGGGAACCACCCAAATCTGTATGCCACAGTTTCAAACCAAATTGAAATATTTTATTCACCTTAAGCTACTGATTGCTGCTTAGCAAATAAGAAATCAAATCAGTTTTTTTTTTTTTCTTTATGTGCCACTAAATAAAATTGAAGTCTGTGTTTACGAACAAACATACACTGGAGGCACCGATAGTGTGTGCCTTCATTCAAATTGGAATGGAAAAGAAAAGAAAACAAGTACATGGAGAAATTGTTTACAGTAGTTGCCAATGAATTACAGTTACAGCCATGGTATTAAGTAGAAAACTTTAATTTTGCTGTACAATTATTTGTCTCGAAATCTATACCTAAAATAAAACTATAACCGTTCCGATGTCTGTACATAGAAAATATTTAAGAAAATCTTATGCGACATTCTTACTAATACTAAGAGAAGCCAAAACAATCATTATTAGAATTTTTGTCTGTCTATCTATATGTTTGCTTGTTACCTTATCATGCAAAAACAACTACACGAAAATTAATGCGGTTTTCACAGTTGCTTTGTTTTGGGTGTAATTTAAAAAATGGTGCATGATATATTGTGATATGGCATCTAGAAGCAGAGTTCTAGGCTAAATCTCTTAAGCTGGTAATTCTATAGAAGCTGACATGCAGTCAAGGTATACTTTAGTTCACAAAACAAACAATAGATGGCGCTACAAGCAAATTAAAACGTGCTATCATTTGGTTTAACGTGAAAATACTTAAGCAAAACTTTGATTGCCCTTTGCATATGAGCTTATGGAACTGAGGCAACATCCATGCAGACGAAGTCACGGCCAACAGTAGTAATTTATAAAATGAGGTAAGCATCCATGAATATTTTTTTATTTAAAATAATAAAGCATCACGATACATACACTTTCACCATTATATCCATGTTTGTATTCTCGGCTGCCCTAGGATACATATAATGATTAAGGGAATGGTTATTGATTACTAACAGGTCTTTTTTTTACTGGATGACAATTAGCTGATTTTAAGAAGAAATTAATCATCCCGAGGAAGTTATAGGAAAGTAGCAGATGCCCTGAGATCATGTATTTTTACCTTTTTATCTCACTTTTTAACCCCCCCCTCCCCAATTTTTTAAATTGAAAAATTGATTTTCTCGAACATAGTATTTAGAAAGCGTAAAAGAACTCTTATCTTCTTTCATTTCTCATCATTTCCGGTCGAATGATACATCACATGCCATATGTTGCCACCACAATTCCGACCCCATTGGGACAATGTGGTCCAAACTTCATAGTAATGGAGATCTTGCTTAGAGGAATCTGCATACTGAATTTCACTCCTTTATATGCATAAATATGTAGACTTTTCAGTCCCCTCCAATTTCCACCCCCGAAACTCCGATCCCAGTGGGCTAATCAAAACCAAACTAAACAGTGAAGGTGCACATGCCCATAGTAAGCTACATTCCGAATTTCAACCTTTTACCTCAAAAAATGCAGAAATTAGCTCCATTCTTCCGCTAATTAATAATTTAACTTTAAAAGATAAAAGTTCATTTAGGAACTTCATAATCCATTCAGTTGTTGTCTGCTGCTCCTTCGTAAGAAGTAGTTCCATTGCTTTCATGTGAAGCGGATTCGTGCGCATTGTTGAGTGATGGAAGAAAAAAGTTCTGTCAATTGTCAACAGGTGTATTAATGCACACACCATTTCACTTATGGGCGTAACAATGGGGTCTTCGTATGGCTACGTGAGTGCAAACAAAGAAGTTCTTTCATTTTCGCAGTTTATTTTGAAAGAAACAAAATAGTGCGATTTCTTATTTTGCAAGCATCAGTGGTTTATTCAGTTGAATAAAATATTTCAAATTGGTCTGAAACTGTGAGATACAGGTTCGGATGGTTCCCTTTTTAGATGTAGTAAGTATGCTGTTAACGTACTTATTTTATATTGGAAAAGTGGACATTAATTATACTGAAAGGATTCCTTAAATTCACAATTATCAGATTTTTGTTTCACACATCAGATCTATCTTATTTATTCATCTTTTGATCTAGAGTGAAAACGAATAGGTTAAAAATTAAAAATTGTTTGCTAAAATTTCTGGACGTACAATATAAAAATTATTTAAATTTCTAGAGAGAAATAAATAAGTATATAACAGAGAACTTTTTTGATTCAATTATGTACATTTATTTTTTTATTTTTTTTAAATTAAATAAGACGACTAGAACTTCTAAAATGAGAAGATGTTACAAAATGTCTTATTACAGCAGTCTTCTCATCCTCTTTTAACTTGTTAGTTAAATTAACTGTTATTACATTAATTGTTCCCTTATATTTGTACACCTTGATACGAAATAAATTACATATGTACATTACAGTGATATGAACAGAGTCTTCGTTTTGAAGACATTTAGACAATTTAGGTTAAGATGTATATATTTACAATAAAGAACAACAATTGTTTTATGAATGTCATTTGCCTGAGAATTGTTGAGCTTACACTCACAAACACACTTCCACTGGCTACTTAATGTGGATTTTAAAACATGAAGTCTTGATTTAATGTAATGGAAATGATGAGCAATTGTTTAAAACATTTTCCCCATATTCTTTAAGCCACTGTCCTATAAAAATCAACAGAAATACAACATTAATTAGGTTCCTGTGTAATTAGGGTTGTTGTAATCCATGTAAACTTGAACTACCTCTCCTGTGTATCGACGCTGGCTAGGCATGAAATAAAAGTCTGGCTGCAGTTCCATTTGCGACCGAGGAGCCATATTGCGAGGAGCTCGATCGTGGGTGGCATAATTGCTCCCTCGAAACGGAGGATGAGAAGACGGATTCAAACGCGGCAGGCTTTCGCTGCGGCGTGAATAATGGTTGCGTTCGTTTTCGTTGCGAGTATGACGGGATAGGGATCGTGAATCGTTAAAGGCAGCAGGGTTTGCGTGGCCATTTTTGTTGCTTCCTGAACCAGAATGTGAACCGCTACCAATGGGATTTTTACTCACTTTTCCAGTACTTTCATCATAAGTAGAGGAAAATGGTTCATAACTGTAATTGCTGCTGGCAGTTGTCGAGTAATCTTTCCATCCCGAGTTTGTAATAAGGCGTTCCTAGAAACAAAACATAAAAACTTGTCATGAAATCTTTTATGTGCATGCTTGTCTTTCATTAATTATTTCGTCCTTCCAAGTATAAACATATGAAAACAGGAAAAGGTTAGATTTAGAGTTTGAAAGAAAACCTTGAACCAAAAAAACGAATATTAATGAGAATTTCAATTTATACATTTAAATAAATATTAACTTTTGAAACTCGAGTGCTTTTAGATTTTCGACATCTGTAAATTGTGCAGATAATTTGGGTAATCACTAAAAGGCCAAGTGCACTGACTGCAGCTATTATGGCGTAAATTGCGATCAAATGGCCATTTGGACTTGAATCTGTGATTAACAAAAATAATAAGCATATAGTTAATTCATTAAATGTTAAAGATTAAATATTTCAATGATTCATTGCATTTATCCTATAATACAAGATCATTAATTAATATAAAAGGTGTTCAAATGAAATATAATAAAGAATATTGCTGGCTCAGTGGTCAAGAGCACTAGGACATAGGTCTTGTCTTCTCGGAACCGGAGAGTCGCGGGCATGGATGTCTTTATGTTTGTCTCTACGTTTGGCACAGTATTCCCTCGACAATAATCTAACCCATTTTAAGAATAATAATAACCATGCACATTCACTCCAAAAGCAGGAGTTGCAATCAAAATTAGGATTGAAAATGCTTAATTTACTCTTCATAAGCTTGTGGATATTTTGCTTTGGTTGTGAGCAAAACTGTTCCTTCTGCTCCTCTGAGTGACTGACTCCTATACCTCCTTCATCTATTCCTGTCTTCATTCTATACAAATTTTCTGTTTTGCAGAGCTTTATTCAAAGGGGCAGAAGATATGAAGGTTGTCTGGAGAGAGGTCTGGACCGTAAAGGGATTGCAGCTTTTCTCATAATAGATAAGCTTTGCTGTCATCATATAGAAAGAGTGTGGTAAGTTTTTTTTTAATACAGTAGAACCCCAGTTTAATGCTTCCTCCATATTATGTTTTTGCCCGTTTATCCCAATTTTTCTTTATTACCGTTAATGATATTTCACCCCATTTATTATATTTTCTTCGTTCAGTATTTTCCTGCTTTCAACGTTTTTTCTGAATGTAGTGCTTAATCAAAATTTTCAGATTTTTCCAAAATGCATTGCACATTTTTTTCTTTCACACACAAAATTCATGTACAAGATACAAGAGTTGGGCAAAATAATATGAACACCTATGTAAATACAGTGCCCTAGGGTAATCTGTTGTATAGTCCCGCCCTCTAGCTTTGAACCATGCCACCTAGCGGGCAAGAATGTACACACATCAGTCTATTAGTAGCATGTGTGGATGCTAAATATGCTGCAGCGTTGAAACTCTGTTATGGTTGATCTCTCAGATTTTGAAGAGCATGATTGTTGAGGCCCGTCTTTCCGGAGCCTCAGTAATGAAAATGGCCGTCCTTGTTGGGGTCGGGAGAAGTACTGTGCTCACTGATAGAGGCAGAAGGGTTTTGAAGTGGCTTCTGGCCAGAAAGCACAAGACATCAGCATCCCAGAAAACATCTGAGATGAACATACATCTACAGGAAGCTGTATCAACAAAAACTATCTGGCGTGAACTGCATCCAGTGAACATACATGGCAGAGTGGCTATTCCAATGCAATGCATTGAAATGACGAAACATGGAAATTGGACGTGACAACAATGGGAGAATGTCATCTGGTCAGACAAATGGGCATGTTTATGTTGTAGAATGCCAGCTTAAGTCTATGATGTTGACTGTTTCCTTCCTACTGTTAGGCATGGAGGGGAATCAATGCTGCTGTAGGAGGGCACTGTCATACTGTGGTCTCAGTTCACTTGTTGTCCTGCATGGCAGGGTTAGAGCACAGGATTATATCAGTATTCTGGCTGACCATCTTCATCCAATGCTGCAAACTGTGTTTCCTGATGAACAACGTGTGTTCCAAGACGATAATACTCCCATTCACACTGCTCGAATTGTCCAAGACTGGTTTAATGAACATGATGATGAACTACAACACCTCGACTGGCCCCCTCAGTCCCCTGATCTTAATATCACTGAACCATTTGGGGGATTTTGGAGGCCAAGCTGCGCAATAGGTTTCCACCTCCAAGGAGACTTTCTGAATTAGCGATCTTTTTGCAGGAGGAGCGGCTACATATCCCTAAGACTTGTATTTGTCCATCCAAGATCTGATAAAAACTGTAATTAATGCAAAAAGAGGTGATTGCTCTACTAATAAATATTTTGTCTCATTTCACAGGTGCTCATATTAATTTGTCCAACCCTGTACATTAGGTCCGGATAGGTCGTATGACGATGGACAAATAACAACCTAATAATAATAGAAGTAACCTCCTTACTGTATACATTCGAAGGAGGTCTTCCCGATGTTTGATGCCTTTTTTGATGATATTCGCTGCATCTCCAGATGAGGTCTTCACATAGAGGGAAGGAATTTTGCGACAAATGTTACAAAAAATTGCAGAACTCATTGCTGAAAGAAATGTGGATTTCCTAATTGATTGGAGGAAGCTTCTCTTCAAGAGGTTAGGTTGGGTTAGGTAACTCATTGCGTTTTGATAATTTTGATAATCTTGATTTCTATTTTCAAGAGTTTACTTATTGTAATGCAAATGTCATCACCTCAATGACATATCCAATTTGGTAAGGTCATCAGACAATGAAGTTGCGGAAGTAGAAGAGAGAGTAATTATTTTTAACTATATATGTATATATATATATTTTTTAACATATAAGTGATTTCTATTGATTTTTTAAAACAACCTCCATTTAACGTTTTCCTGCTTATTACATTTTTTTCTAGCAGCCCCATAAAAAAAACGTTAAACTGGGGTTCTACTGTATTAGTCTTTCCTTGCTAGTACATAATATCATTTGACATCAATAACTGATCCCTTTTTTACCAGTTATCATTGCATAGTCCTCTCACAACGCTATGTGCTAACTGATAATCAAAACCGAGGACACACATTTTAGATTGCTAATAAACAAGTTTCCTTATTTCCAGTTATATTTCATTCGATCACCATGGAAAAATATATGAAAAAGGATTGATGATGATTTATTTTCTTTTTAAAAGGGAGTGGGATGATATCTGTATTTCAAAATCATAATTTGATTTCAATGATGCACTGCATATTATTATAAAATGTTCTCAAAATATCAGTGCTCAGGACAGTCAAGGTTAGAAGCAAATGTTAAAGTGAAAATACATAAAATATGTCAAAAATATTATTAGATTGCCACGCAAAATAAAAAATGAAATATACATACCAATAGCGTTAGGATAAATTATGTCTTCAGTATGGTAACCTATAAATAAAATTTAAGAAATTAATAAAATGAATGAAAAATTAAGAAATTGGTTAATATTGAAAATAATAAGGAGAATTTTTAAAAATATCTATAAATTAAGCATCATCAAGTCAATTAAGCGTATTTATTTAATTTTTTTACAATTCTGAGGGGGAAAAAAAAAAGACAAAGAATGCACATACCTTTTGGAAATATCAGTTGATAAAATTTTGAATCCACATCTAATCTGCCAATTTTTCCTTTAGCTATTGAATTATTAATTGCCTCTGCAACAGTTAATCCTTCGTCATTATCTACAGCTGCTTTATCCACTATAATATTCATTCGTGCTAATAATGAATCAGTTGAATTCGATTCTCTAAAATATACAAAAAATGCATTTTAATGTCATCTTAAAAAGGCATTCTGGATATGCTCTGCATTTAATTAAAGTTTATTAGAATAGGATAACTTAAGGTAAGCAAATCTTAGTACAACATGAAGTTGTTTACATGCAAAAAGTTTGATGCCAGAATAAAATTTTCACACATCACTTGTTCACGCATCCAGAAAAAAAGGAAATGGGATATACAGGGTGTTTACTAAACATACGGCAAAAATTCAACAGGTGATTCTTGGGTTATTTTAAGAATCTTTTGTTCTTTGATGATTTCTTTGAATGGCGCTATGTTTCCAAGATACAAGGCAATAAAGGTTTTTCGACAACATCCGGTTTTCCTACCAGGAAGACTTACAAAATGAGGTATATTGAAAATTTTTGGAACACTCGCTACCTGCCTTTCTAGAGGAAATAGTACTGGGAACGAGAAATGTAATGTGGTTTATGCATGATGGTGCACCAACGTATGCTAGTATGGTTGCTCGTGAGTTTTTAAATGCAACATAACAAGACCGCTGGATTGGTGGATGTGGACCTCACTTTTGGCCTGCTCGATCCCCGGAATTAAATTCCTTGTTTTTTTTATACGGGGCCATCTGAAGTTGTTATTTTACACAATGGAAAATGTAGAAGATTTGAGAAATCGGATAGTTGAAGGGTGTAATGCAATAGGAAACAACCCTGGTGTTTTGAGAGAGTTTGGCAGTCGATGAGGAGAAGATTGGATTCATGACTAGCTGGTGGTAGTCATTTTTAGGAGTTATTGTAGATTAAGAGATTGTACATGTAATATTAGGTAGTAAAAGAGTGTTTTTGTTGAAAAACTTTATTGCTTTGTATCTTCGAAACAAACTGGCATTCTGAAAATCATCAAAGGACAAAAGATTAATTAATCAAAGGACCCTTTGAATTTTTGCCATATGTTTAGTAAACAGCCTGTATATTATAAGATTTTTTTTTTAAACATTACATCACTCGCATCACATTCAGAACTAGAAATGCAGTCATGAGTGCAGCAGGATTTAAATTAGAGGGGGGCAAGTCAAATAGAAAATTTTGTAACAAAACTGTATCAAATACCAGCTCAATCTTGACAGAATAAAGCCAATACCAATACTTCAAAGTTTCCTCGTTTACATCCTATTTCTACTAATAATCAAATATTTGTATATAAGTTTACTTGATTTAAGACGGGGAAACTTGGTTGTGCCCTTGAATGCAATATTGAGTGATATTCCTTTATCCCCTTTAACCGATTTTTCAAATGAGAGGTGCTGTTTGTTATTAACAATTTCCATAAATAAAGTGATCAGTTTACCTTTGAACTTTAGTGACATGAACATCCTTATAGCCATTAACATCTTGCAAAGCATATGATACCTAATTTAGGACGATAATTTTTTACAGTTAATTTATTAGTAAATATTCAGTCAAAAAAGGAGTGTTCAGATGGAAAGTGGACAGAATTATAAGTGGCATAAAAATTGCAGTTATGCATTTTAAGAATCTCAGATAGGGACTAATCAAATAATTTCAGGGGGCCATACATTAGCATTCTAAATATTAATCTCCCATCCAAGAACTATCATCACAGGATCATCTCTGATAGGCTGTTTGTTGTTCTTGATGATGTCTAGCATTAAGTCAATGACAATATTAATTTATTCCTGATTAAATGAATATGCAACACAGGCTGGTTTTATTGTATAATCTCAGTACGAGACAAAAAAAATTGTTAAATGAAAATCTGAGCATTGTATGGATGTATGTATGTACAGTAAATATCTCATGAAAGATCTCTTAAACTTACAACTTTTGTGTGATTATTAAGTAGAGGTCCGATGAAAAATAAGAAAACAAAATAAAGTCTCAATCTTGCCATAGAGAATGAAGGCATGGCCTTTGAAGGCATTTCAAATACCAGATATTTTGCGGTCAGAGATTTCCCTTCATATACAAACTAGAGTTCCAGTGTTTCGCTTTTTAAATATCACAGTGTTCCAGTTTTTACTATACTGTATACCATATTTTGTTGATCTTGCCAAAATCATGTTTGTTTTATATTAAGCATTTGGCAAAGGTGGATTTATATTTACCACAATGTTAGAGCATTCCTGTGCTCATTAAATCTATCAATGAAGCACCTTTATGTTAAGCCCATGTAAACTTTGTCACAATTAGGACATTGGAGTTTGTAAATTCCACTTCTTTCATATTTACTGTTGTTGTTGGTTGTTGGATGTCTGGTTCATGATGTGACTGCAGTTTTTGCTTGTGTGAAATTTATCTTTATCCTCTTTTCTTTATATAATTTGGTTATTCTAATAATATCTCTCCTAGGAATGCGAAAGAAGCATATTTTTTTTTTTTTTAATATTTTCTTTCTTATTATTTTCTTGACGTCAGGTGTTTTCAGGTTTACCACGTTATGTAAATTATTTAAATCATCATAATCTCCACGAAGTCAGATTTTGTTGGCAAAAATCCCCGACCAGAAGTCATTGTTCACCATGGGAAAAAATAGCTGACTTGTGGAATTTCCCGACTTGTGGATTGCCGACTTGTGGAGGGACGACTGTAATAATATTTAGAGTGAGTTTGTTGATATTATTTTTTCCAAATTAAATGCTGCTTAAATGGCAAGTATAACCAGTTTATATGAAAATACCTGTCCTCTTTTACATATGCATACTCCTTATAATTTACATATGCAAGTTTAATATAAAATTTTTATAATGTAAATAAAAAATTACTTCATCTTGTATTTTTGCCTTTAAGGCTTCTTGTATTTTTTCGCTACTTGGGTTTACTTTATTTTGTAAAGGTAAACGTATAACTAAAGTGAACACAAGCTGATCATCTGAAAGAATAGTGCTCTTCGTTACAGCTGAAGGGAATGTACTTCCCAAAGTTCTTAGTGGTGGCAAATCAACAGTGGATGCAGAAACTGGAAATTTGAATGCAGCAACAATATCATTATTGAAATGCTAATTTTTAAAATAAATACAAGTTTAAAAATGAGTCATATTGAATAGAAATAAGATAATTTCTCGTACTTGCAACAATATTTGGAACAAATTCACATGCATGCATGCATATTTTAGTTGATGATACAGCAGGAATTTTTTGATGTTGTTTTAGCTTCTTACTAACACTGTTATACTGACCACCATGATAAGGAAAAATTAAGTATAGACATTCATCATCAGTGAATGCTAAATCCTAAGACAAAAAGAAGGGGAAAAATATTATTGATAACAGTAGAAGTAATAAAATCAACAGTGGCCTAAATAATAAATATTTATTAAAACAAAATCCAACAATCATTTTGGTTTAGTAGTTGATATTTTTAAAGAAAACAAGAATTATTTTAATACATTCCAAAGCAGTTATTGGCATTATTGTCACAAGTATATGCAGCAGATGACAACCATTAGAATG
>JAHWFO010029187.1:1836648-1856181 GCA_023313115.1 Rhysida immarginata | reverse complement strand
TGGGAGATAAAGGAGATCATCGGCAGCCTGCATTTCAACAATGATGAACAAGTGAAAATTGTGTGAGTTTCTTCACTGGCGGCAGCAGCTTCTATAAAGTAATCTTGCGGAAGTACATTGAGCGCTATGACAAGTGCTTAAATAAACTTGGAAACTATGTGGAAAAATAGTTAAAGGTACATAGAATCTGGTAAAGAAAAAAATTATGAAAATGTATATAGTAGTTTTGTTTTTACTGCAAAACAGACCTTACTTTACGAATAACCCTCATAACAGTAATTTCTTACGATAAAAGTTAACAGCAGAAACTCCTCTCTGGGTTCCTGAACCATGATATTTTAATTCATCATCAGTATAAAATTTGTTTCCTGATACTGCTTGCTGTAAATTTCCTTCTTGGCCTTTAGCCCAAATAACATGCATTGTTGAATTCAGAATGCTGTGATCTGTTTTATCTAATGCTGGAATGAATAATAATAACATGGTTTTTAAAAAAAAAAAAATCAAAAATTCTTATTTTCATATACATTTATTACTCAGAAATAAATCCAGTTGAACCTCTCTATATGGAACACCCATATATCGAATTTTTACTTTGGTCCCTACCAAGACCGCAATCAGATGCTATCAATTTTGTTCTGTAAAACAAAATTCCATATAACAAATGTTTCTCTTTAGCAGATTTGTAATCATTCCCTATAACTATACTGTCGCCTCATTAAAACAAATTTTGAAACTGATTTCTCAGACTGCTGCTATCTCACACCATTCACATTACTCTGATGTAGTCACTGCTACTGAACCATTTTTTTCAAGCCTACCTAAAGTTTATGATTCCATTGCAAAACTTGCTGTGAGCTAGAAAATGCAATCAAAAATCACTAACTATTTTCAGAAGAAAACTGATTAATATGTAATACGTATTTGTATTAGCATTTCTGTAATTACAAAATGCTAAACGTAATAATTAATATCATTAAAGTGTTAAATGTCATAGCTGATTGCTAATGTTGTTATTTAGAAAATAGGCTGTCAAAGGCTCCTTGAAAGTCTACCAAAACTTCAGAATGGTCATTTATTCTCTTGATCAACTTCACATCTACAAAATGCTCTCTTTTTAACATGGATTTTAGGTTATGGGAGAGCATGAAGTGTGCAGGAGACAGGTCTTATGAATGTGTTGGGCGTTCAAATACTGTCACTTTTTTTTTTTTTGCTAAAAACTGATGACAAAAATCGACAAATGTGCTGGTGCATTGTCATGCAGCAGAAACCACTCATCCAATTCCCGCAGTTCCTTTTGTTCTTGGAAAATCTGATTCATTTGATATTCCAGTAATATTCTGATACTTCTTTGGCAGTTGTTGGCTAGCAACGACCGGACAACTTCAACATTTTCATCGGTATCCCTTATTGTGGGATGCTCCTCAGACATTCAATTCCATATGCAATTTGCATCATTTGGAATGTTATTGTAGCTGTTTTGCCACTTTTAAACAAAACTTGATGGCTGCTCTTTGTTCCATCATAAAAATTCTTATAAGCATAAAACAAGAACCTCAAAGTGTAGTTATTAACTGTGTACTATTTGAAACACTACAAAAAAAATTGCAGGCTGTCAATAAGACTTGGGTCTGAATAATTCCAAAGCTTCTGTAGAGATGTGGTCACCTGTATGTTTTAGAAATATTCAGCCCCGGAAACTTTTTGAATATGATATATATAAAAATGCGGTCTAAACTTTTTTGTAATATTTAAATTAATGAATTATTTTTAAGAAACCACCTTGTTTACCCCTAAATCATCATTTTTACGTAACTTATTTCTCACCCTGTAGGTATTAGCGTTGAAGAATTCCTTAGTGCACAAAGAGTTTCTTTTATTTTTTGTGTCTTTTCCCATATAAAAATTCACCCACAGATTTTTGTTTGAATTAAGTAATTTAAAGCTTTAATATATCAACTAATATTACCTTGTAATTTTTTCCTGAATATTATGGTAGTTGTTCCATTTGTCTCAAATCCAGTGGCTGAGGTTAGATCATTTACTCCTCCCCAAAAACTGTCGACTCGAGGAGTCGATTGGTCTCGAGCATAGTAGTCTTCTATTTTACTATATTCACCACGTACCGATCCAATTACCATGTCTGTACAATCCATTGCATGAAGTGTGACTAAAGAATAATATGGATTACTGTGTAGATCGTTCACTTCATCAACATCTCTTTTAGATCTCCCACCATCTGGCCCATATGATTTAACTTCAACATTGCTAACATGTTCAATTTCTTCAGAAGCTAAAGCATCCATCTCATTAGAAAATTCTATTTTCTCAGAAGAATGTGGATTTACTATCTCTGTAGATGGCACTGCTGTAGCATTTCCTTCTTCATCAGAATTAGTATATTCTTGACTAGAAGTTACAATTTCCGATTCAGAATTCTCTTGCACACTGGACTCACTTCTAACTTCCATCACTATTTGTTGTGATACTCTCACTTGTGTTGTGGTTTCAGTAGACCTCGTCGAAGTAGTCTGGGTGGGTGTTGGGGCAGGAGTACTGGTTGTGCGGTGTAAAAGAAAATTAGGTTTTCTTGGAGGAAAACGGATTTTCGGAGAGCTTGTCACTGAAAAGCAAAAAGAAGTAAAGTTGTTTTAAATAAAAACATGAAATAAAATATACTTGTTTATTTAAAGTTAAATGTGAATGCGTAATTTCACAAAACCTGGTTAACATTGCAAGACTTAGCAGTACTGAATTTGAAATTAACATCCATGATGAGGAGAGAAAAGGAAATAAAACTACTAACTACATTTTACCTGCACTAGTTTTTGTTGTAGGTGTTTCAGTTTCAGTAGTGACTGTGACAGGCTCTGTTGTTGTAGGTGAATCTTTAACACTAGTAATGTTTGTTTGTGCTACTTGAGTTTGAAAAGAAGTCTGTGTGGCCGGAGTCAGTGATGTCACTAAATTTACCGTTTCGGATATTACATTTGTTGATGTTTTCATCATGTCCAGTTCTTTAGCTTTTCTAAATTCTAGTTGGTCTTTATTTGTTTGTGGCATCAAAAGAGTTGGAAAAGCTTTACATTCGGCTGTGATATCTGTAAGCAAATACAATAAACATTGTTAAATAAAGAACTTTTAAATGAACAATCACTGTTCTGATTTTCTTGGATAACTAAATCATCCACTTTAAAATTAAAAAAAAAAAAAATATTTTGCCTTGTGGCCTCCATCCCAATGCAATATATGATTTGCTTTCTGCTACCATTACTATTTCTATCTCTCCAATATCATGTAATATCGTCCAAAACAGTTTTATGCCAGGACCTAGATCATGATGGTTGTATTGCTCTAGTTTTAACTCTTTGGATTTGTGCACAGACTCTGAGGGAGAAAAGAAAAGATATTTCTAAAGATTACTTATTTCATTAATAATTTAAAATAAACTTGAAAAATAATTTTTGTGCATAGAAGCTCGCAAAATGGATTTTTTAAAGGGTTTTTTTTGTTTTTTTTTAGATTTTTATTAAATTCAAATAGAAACCATAAATCCAAACCATATCATGAGTTTCATAATTTTTTTTTGAAAGTGCTAGTCATAAAAGATAGAAACTACATCTCCAGAAAATGCAATCCAAATTAATAGAAATCATTAAAATATTAAAGAATAAGATTGGAAAAAATTAAATTTGATTTATTTGGTACAACTCGGAAATTTTTAAGATATGGTAAGCAATATTTTTAATATTCTTGTACTTGAATTTAATTTTTTCCAATCCAGTTTTCCATTAAATTGGATTCAGAATGATTAACACCATTAACTTTACTATCCGAAACATATAACCTACAAAATAAAACATAAAAATTCATGAGTAAAGTGGCACAACTGAATCAATTGATCCAGTTTATGTATTGGTTTAGGGGATACCCACACAATGCAAAGAACAGAGCATGGTCCAAATTTCAAGTTTGTGTTTGTTCGCAGATAGACTGATATCAGGAATAGATGAGGAGATATTCCAGATGATATTTTGTTCACAGCCAAGCATTAGATGGGTAAAAATATCACGTCATCTAATTCAGGAGGGGAAAAAACCCATGTATGTCTGCACCATTATTGCATTGTCTCTAGGTTCGTTTGTAATTTGTAATGGTATTTAATTAAAACCATAGAAGAAATAATTAATTCTGTGTATGCTAGATGAGATCCTAAGAACATTTCATACAAGACTTCATATAAATCTTCTGATTGCAAATCCATTTTTGCTGAATACAGCAAAAAATTCAGCAATTAAAAAATATTCAGTATTTTTAAAACAAATTTTAATAATAAAAAAAGATACATAGGGCATACATAGAATATCTAACCTATTCCGTGAACAAGGAATTGGAATAGCGTTCCGCACAAGTAATGACTCCAGGTACGTCTTGAACCCGGCCAGACAGAACCATGATAGTGACGTGTACCAGGGGGCAGGTATATACAGATTACGATGCCCAGATGTGAAGCTGTCTACATCGGATCCACGTCCCAGTCCTTCTATGAGAAATTCCGTGAACATAGGAGGGCGTGAGTCTACAGAGATGGAAAATCGGCCTTTGCTGACCACTTTATGGCAGCTAAACACCAGATGATCGATATCGATGCTTGCATGGACATCTTAAGGAGAAGGAAGGACAAGATATTAATTCACGAGGAAATTGAGATCAGGACACAACAACGATTGGACCATACCCTTCTCCTCAACAATGAAACATCTTTCGAGAGGGACGGCTTAATAGATTTTATCATTGGACTGGAAGACTGGAAGAGCTCTACTTCAAGTTGGCATTTTAGATGAGCTTTCTATTAGGTCCGCCAGACCGGGGGATATATAAGGGGCACTGTCTACCAGTGTTTGCTTTGTAACATTGTTTGCCTTCGAAGATGATGTAAAATCAAAACGCGTCAGGTAATAAACTTTGTTTCCGTATCACTTTGGATGTTTTTGCTTTATTCGTTAATACACATGATACTAGTCATGGATTTCATCAATGTAAAAAAAGATAATGGCAGCTTGTCACCAACAAGAAAAGAAAGAAATATATTGCCATAGAGCTCAAAGAAGTAATGTTTGTTTGTGCTCAGAGACTTGCCAAAGAGCTCAAAAAATTTTTTCGTGATTTTTGTTTGTAGCGCACGAGAATCATCTAGGAGCAAAAAGGGGCAAAACCACGTGTCAAGTACTGTAGGTGAACAATCAAGGAAAACAGCACTTTGTGACAAATGTGATATGAAAATTTCTCATAATGAAAAAAATCTTAACTCTCTAATGTATTTAAATGCATTTTGCTGCCACACAAAGTCAAAATTCAATATAGCAAGGTTTTTCAAGAAAAAGTTTTGAGATAACGAGGGAAAATTACATTGAATTAATAATGAAAATGCAGGGAAATAAAATTTTTTCGAGATTTTTGAGATAACAAGGTTCAAGATATCAAGGTTCAACTGTATTTCCATTTAGCTTTTAAGCTTACTTTTCAAATAATGTGACAATGCAGTGTTAATTATTTAACTAATGAACATTAAAATGAAAAAAAATAAAAATAGGAATAGTAGGGATAAAAATATTTTTAAATTAGACAAAAAAAAACCCAACAATAAACAAAAAAACCCATCTAATTTAAGGTGCAATATACATAGGTTGTAATACCTTTATCACATTTATTACCAAACCATCCCATTTCACAATAGCACTGCTTTTTTGGATAATTCGTTCCACCAATATCAATGCAATGGCCATGTTCACTGCAGTCCTCATCATCCATGCATTCATCTGCAATTAAAACGTGAATATTATGAATTTACATGGTAAGATTTTAATATGGGTTTGCTATATCTGAAATATAGTTTTATGCTTAATTTCTAAGGGGAGTGGGGGGAAGAAGCATTTGTATAGTGTTAAAATGTGCATTATAACATTAATTTTTTCAATCATAAATAATACAACTTTTGATGGACATTTTCTATTAGTACTGTATAAAAGAAGGCATAATGTTTATATTCACATATAATGATATTTTTGTTTACATGTTAGTTTTGGAAATGACATGAGCAGCAAGAACTACCTTTGTGTTGACATCTTCCTCCTGAGAATGTTTTATGGCAGTAACACCTTCCATCCCGATATATGCCATTATTCATACAGTCTTCTTGATAACCATCTACATAAAATTTAAATATAACATTTAAAATTTTCTTTAATCAGATATTATCTATACAAAAGCATTGAATAATGTATACATAATAAAAAATTAAAATTAAAAATCTTAGACCTTTTACGATATCAACATCTGCACAACTTTTCATTATAAAGTCAGGATTCCACTCTGTTGCCTGGCGTAAAAGTCTAATCGAACAATCTTTGCATTCAAAATCTTGAGGCAAGGTAACTCTATGGCGCTGAATTCTATCATAACAAAAGAAATGAAAGCCAATATTATCATTTTAATTTGAAATATAATTGATTAAGAGAATTAATTCATCCTGGCACCACCCTTTGAATTGAAGTTGTGCCATCGTATGGCATTTTCCATAATGTAGAGCTCCTTCTCTTTTAATAATATTAAGTACATCATAGCAGGCCTTGATTAAAATATCATTTAATCATAAATATTGCAGTAATTTTTCACAATTTTAGCATTCCAATTCATAAATTTTCATTTCAAGCTCTACATTATAGTTTTTAATCATTATTAAAATAAACAAAAAATTGAACTATACTATGTTGCATTAAGGCTTAAAAGAATATGAAATTTAAAATTCATTTCCATGGTGTCAAAGTTCTTGGTGCAGTGACATTCATTATAGTAACACACATGATAATGTTTATTAATCTGTAATAGTGTAATAAACAGGGAAATCTAAATGAAAGTGGATGGGATTATTTTTTCGCCAAAATTTCAGCATCTGCTTTTGCACAATTAGAAATTGTTTTATATTGTAAATGATAATGATGGTTATCCACATGATGGTACTAACATTGAAACCAATCATTGCTTTTGCAAGGAATTCCATTATGGTGCTCAATTGCATTATAAAATAAATGGAATTTTTAATAATCCTTGTTAACAAGTAAAATCCTAAAGGTATTTAACTGAAGAAATCAAAATTATCTCTTCTGTACTTTTTATCTTGAAATAAAATAACTCGTGTTATTGTAGAATTTATTAAAAAAATAATAAAGGTTGTAACTTGTACTAAATAAAATAAAAAAATTAAAAAGAAATAAAATAATAAAAATCATCAGTAAAAAATTAATTTTAAATCACGTCGTTAGTTTTCTGCATGTCATTCATAAAGATTAATAGAATGAAAAAAATTCTTGGTTAAATCATTATCATGCATATTGTGCACTTAATGGTGTGTCTTCCTCTAATTTAGTGTTATTATTCTTATTATTTTGTGGTAGATATGGAAAATTTTCTTTTCTATCTTCAGTACATAGTTTATAATGCTTCCTTAACTTTAAATATAATTCTTACGTTGGATCAAAGTCAAGAAATTTGCTGCCATCTACCATTGGTGTGAGATCCAAGCGAGGTCTTTCCAAAGGATCCAGTACTTCAAGTTTGTAACCACCCTAATAAAAAATAAAAATAAATAAAGTACGTTATTGTAAGTATGTTATACTTAAAAACTTACATTAATTTATTTTATTGCTTGTTATTATTTATCTATTTTTTTGATGACAAATATAATTTTTTACTTTTTCAGAAAATGGGGGATAGAGAATCATATTAATACAGGGAGTCCACTTGAAATTCCCTGATTTCAAATGTTAATTGTAAGGAAACTAATAGTCCTAGAGCTTTGTGGTTTTCGGTCTCATGAAGAGCAAAACTCAAAAGTTTTGTATTGTCTATGTATGCACTTCTACGTGGGCTTCATAGAATGTCTAGTTGATAATCTATGTATTGTGTAGCAAGTCCAGTATGATTTCGTTTGAGCTATCTCTTGTGCTGTTGTCATCTTTGCTAATTTTTTTAACACCCACAACAAAATAATTCTTTTTCAAAACTTTTTGAGTTGCTCTTAGTTCTATTAGTGATTTCTAGGACTAATAGTTTCCTTACAATTAACATTTGAAATCGATGAGATTTCACATGAACACCCTCTACACTGTTTAAATACAAAATGAAAATGATAATTTATTCTGTTGTCTGTTAAGTAAAATTTAGTATTTGAATTGTATATGTCCTTCAAAAGAGGTTTTGTCAGATAATAGCATTATTTTTTTTTAACTCTGTAGAAATAAAAACATTTTATTTATATTTAAATATCTTTTATGAAAGGTTCTTATCAGTTTTTGAACCCTATTTTGTAATTTTCAAGCACATTATCATGTAAGACTTCAAATTTTCAAGAGTTACGGTATAACAAGCTACTTGATTATCTGAGTCGAACTGGAGACCGTGAGTATCAAAGTTCTACATCAACAATAAGTTACTGTTTTTCCCACGTGGTCTTTATTGATTTATGTGGTTTTCAATCATCTAAATCTTTGTGTATTCAGATTTTTTTCATGACTTCCACATAGTATACAGACCTCTATTTTCTTGTTGCTACTGAAACCTTTGAATTTTGGCTTTGGTGACACCCATTTACAAAAAAAAAGATCGACAACCATATTTTCTTATTAGGCAGTGCCCCTAATAGAGCAGGGCCATATGCAGCCCCACAATTTGTACATGTATGTTGAAAAATTCAAGTCCTGATGCACTAAATGATAAAATTTATTTCATTTATCAATAGCCATTACGTTAGTGAAAGAAAGTGAAAAATATGAAATGTTAACATCGTCCTCTTAAAATCATGGTCAATTCCCAAGGAGAACATTTTTGTTTTTGTTAACCAGAATATTCTGCTGAAATCAGGATGGATGCTCATTCTATTGCCAGGGATGGATACCTTCATCCATCCTTGGTATTGTAGATTTTCCAATGAAATGAGACCTTAGAACTCTTAGGAAAGTTTAACTCCTTCTGAGAGTTTATACAAACATTGTGGGATCTATAGAAATTGCCACTTTAATTTTCACTCTTCTATTAAAATATTTGTAATTATGTTGACAAACAGAAGTACATTCTTGGACTAGTTGCTAGAAGTCATAAGGAAGATCATTTCATTGTCGGAATCGTGTTTTACAGGAAATAGAGCTTATATAAGATAAAAACTCATTTTCATGTCTATTTTGTAGTCGGGTTGATTGATAACTAGATGACACATGTATTACTAACCAGTCCTTTTATAAAGGAGGAGGATAGTTGGGAATTTGGAAAGTATTCACCAGTTTAATTGAAAATTCATATTGACATAATGAGGCCAATGTTAGAAGGTTTTAAGATCAATAAACTATCACTAATAAAACTGGGCAACAAAATTTAAGATTTTTCTTGGCACAAAATGAAAGTGGGTGATTTTTGGTAGTATTTTTTCTGCTGATTACGAATATAATTTTTAAATTTCTCTAGCACGCACAGCTTTCTCGTTTTACAATGAAACATTTTTAAATCATTCAGTGTTTGAGGCCTGGTAAATTTCCTTGCGGCCCCAAAATATGGATACTTTAACATTGTAGCCGCTTCTCTTCATACCCATTACTTTAACATAGAAATTTCGATGTGCATAACTTGGAAACTTGACGTGATAGAAAAAATCTAAAAGCAGATTCAGATTCTACCTACAAATTACTACTAAGAACATTATCTGTGGTCTTTGTGCCAAAAAGTGTGTTGACTAGTGTACAGTAATACAGGGTGTCTCAAATGGGGGAGAATGGTACACTTGGTGGAGGTCTGTAGTAGATTGACTATTTTGAGATAGGGAACCAATAGTTGGACATGCATATTTACTATATCACGAGATCTTGGATGAAAAGCGTGTGAATAACGTTTTTGTAAAATGCAAGCATCAGATCTCGCTCCAGATTCTGGCACATCAAGTCGGAATCTTGTGTGATACTGCTTGCCAAGGTCGACGTTGCCTGTCTCCTTGTACAACAGACATCAGGGATATTTGAAAGATTGCAGCAAAATTTCATGTGCCATTGTAATGCATGAATTTCAGCTGGTGGTCATCACTTTGAACATTTGCTCTGAGCTGTAATTTGCTGTTATGAGGTATAAATTGTTTATGAATACATAAATTGTTGTTTACTCTGAAAACGAAAGCAGCTTACAAAAGTTCAAAATAGTCTGATGACAGTCCTCTACCATCTGTGGAGTTGATGAGTTCCTAATAAGTGCTAACAGGGATGGATGAAGGATGAGTTCCTCTACCTTCATCCATCCCTGGTGCTAATAAATAAAATAATTTATGCTCAAAGTGATTCTTAAGTTTGAAGCTGTTGTTTGAAATTGTTAATAAATGGAATCAGCCCATCTTACTTAATTAAAAGACCCAGGTGGTAAGTTACTTATGACTTTAACATAATTGTCAAATGTTATGCTTGGAATCATATTACAATCTTCATTTTTACTTAAAAGAATGGAAGTCTAATTTTAGCAATTAATCTTATAAATGATTTCCCTCCTTCTCTTTTTGTTAAGTCAATCTTTTTTTTATGATTAAAAATTCTTAAATGAAGCATTTTTTTTTTGTTTAAAATGTGAACAAAATTAATTATTTTGTAGATTGCAAATTAAAAAGTTAAAGGTTAGTGTTTCTTGTGGCTTTTTTATTTTCCCATGGCAGTCAAATTTCCTTTCCCAAGAGAAAGCATTTTCTTTTTCCTTGGTTGCTCACACTTATTACGCTTCTTTTGTTCAAACTACAATGAAATTTAGCCTCAATCTCTTATCGTAACTTTCACTTATTTATTTAATTGAAAGAAATGTTCATCTTCCGATGGCGAAAAATCTTTTAATTAATTTTCTCAAGTGAAAGTTTACACGACTTCATTGGAGGCGTTATTAGCCAAGACATTCTGATTTCTGTGCTGCCCAGCTTAAAACATTTTTCTCGTTCGTTATATGCAAAGTATAATGAAAAATAATGAGGAAAAAAACCTTTATGACATGGGTTCGTCATTAATTACATTTACTGAAAAAGAAGGTTGTTTTCAGGAAAATTTTGGTTAAAAAGAGAGACCCAAGATACAAAATTGTATTGGACATGTTTATTCATTTAGTTTTAGAATTGCAAATTTTTTAAAAAATAAATAAAAGAATTTCTTTAAGATTTCTTATTTTAAATATGAATTTTTTCTTTAGCTAATAAATACTATAATGTTACTGTGGTCATTGGAGCGGTAAAGAATGAGAAAGAAGCTGAGCAGAGAAGTTAGCCATCCGATTTTATTTTTCGTACTAAAATTTATCCTCAATAAATAATAAGGCTGACCTGTTTTTTTAAATCTTTTCTTTTCTTAATAACAGAACTATTTTGAGTCTGCAAGAGCCTAGTCAAGTTATTATTATTATTTTTTTTTTAATTTAGTAAATGTAACTCCTAAAACAGGTCATGCGTGGGTCACAAGAATTTCGAGCAGTGACAGATGGAAAAAAGGAGGGAAAAAGGTGTAATTTTTCTGATCTCCATTCAACGTAGGAAAAAAAAATCTCAGGGCTATTAGTTTATCCTTGGTCTCATTCAGAAAATTATTTATTCATTCCGCGCAATTAAAATATGATTTCGATTCGAACACGAGGAAATGAATTGTGAACTTCAGTAAAGAACTTTATGTGGAATTTAAAATGAAAAAAAAAATAAAAATAAAAATAAAAAATCGTTGATTGATTCTTCTTGCATACTAATAGTATTTTATTTTTCAAATTTAAATCATTTCTGGATTTTGTTATGTGACCAACTAAAATTGAACCCATTTCAGAAAGCAAAAACACTGCCTTATCAGCTTATCACAGCCTATTATTAATACTGCTTGAATGCGTCTTGACTAAACAAGGTGTTAGAAACACTGAAATATTCTTATAGAATCCCGTCAGTGATAATATTTTTATGAATAGATTATGCAGGGTGTACTTGTAGGGGTTATATAGTTGATTTAAAATAGACCACATTTTGCATAAGAATCCCTGCCCGGAAATGAATCAATACCCAACTATTAGAGTGGAATCGTTCAATGTACAAAACAAACTTTATTGGGATATCGAAAAAAACGTTTATTATAAGAGTTGTTCAAAAAAGGCGTCCCCAACATCACTAGAATAAAGTCTTTCAAAAATGCCGTCCGTGTGCACAATTCTGAATCCGCGTCACTAGAATCTTTGGAATTCACCCGTTGTGCACAATTCTGTGATTCCAAGGCTTGGACTTTATGAAAATGGTATGAATATATCCGTTCGCTATGCAGCACCCACCAGACATTCATGTGATCCACATCTGCAATGGAGCGTGTACTTGTTGAAGGGTTTCTTTGAACGTCAGAAGGCTACATCACGACAATTCTGTGAAGGTGCCATTGTTGCGAAGCTGACGATAAAATTGGACAAACATACCGTGACAACCTACGTCTATGGAATGATGAATCCATTACTTTCACCATACATTAAAAGCGTGTCAGTTATTCTTGATTAGTGTACCCAGCCGTTGTTAATTTCAGATGTAATTAAATACGTGGTAAATTATGACTGTGCTATACAGGATGAATAATTAAATTTATCAACTTGCCTGTAATACAGTAATTTAGTTATTCAGTTTAAGATGTGTTGAAAACTGAAAAAAACAGCATTGACAGTCAAGGCCGGATTTCCATTTTCTGCACCGTGGGCCCGAACAAATCTGCCAAACCGGCTCAAAATTTAGCTGTCCCCAAATTTAGCTGCCCCAACATTTTGCCGCCCAACATTTTGCCGTCCATCTTGAATTTTAACAATCGGTATTTTTTCGTTTGTTGGAAATAATGAAGATTGGATTGTTGGCCGGACTAAGTTGGTCAGGTGACTTTTCCGCGCTGGGGCCCGTTAAATCGTTGGCCCAGATGTAACAATGAATGACGTTTCAGTTGTTTGGCTTTTTTTCTAAGAGATGTTGGATCGGGCCAAGAGGAAAAAAGAATCTTAGGGCCAGTTCATTATCTACTTTCTCAAATGAGTCTTCTCAACTGAGTCTTCTGCAACAACGGACCTGCATTGTTAAGATGAGGAAGACTTGCATGTAACAATGTCATTGTATTGTTGCTGAACGCTCAGTTGAGAAGTCTCAGCTGAGAAAGTAGATAATGAACTGGCCCTGAGTCTTCAACAACACTGGACTTGTATTGTTGAGATGAGGAATACTTGATTACAACAATGTCACTGTATTGTTGCTGAACACTCAGTTGAGAAGTCTTAGCTGAGAAAAAAGATAATGAACTAGCCCTTAATCTATGACGTCAAAGTTTCCACATGGTATTCGGAGGCGAGATGAGGCAACATGTTTTATCGTATTTCTATCGATGATAAGCTCTAAATTATGACTCCACATGATGATGTAACAATGTATGAAATTTTCGCGCTCAGGCTTTGAGTAGAGGTGGTATTGGGTTGTGACCACCAAGAGAGAAGGCCTCTGCAATGAAACTGAATATATTGTTGCATCACATAAATAGTGCATTGTTATTCGTATTTCTACCAATAATAAGCCCTGAATTTGCACTATCTATGATGATGTAACAATGTATTCAGTTTCATTGCGGAGGCCTGCTCTCTCGGTGGTCACGATTGGTTGAGGCAACACCTCCTAGAAAGAAAGCCAAACAACTGAAACGTCATACATTGTTACATATCATATTTCAACCATTGTTAATCGTATTTCTACCAATAATAAGTCCTAAATTTGGTCGACTATTGATGATGTAATAATGTATGACGTTTCAGTTGTTTGGCTTTCTTTCTAGGAGGTGTTGGGTGAGGCAATACAACACCACCTAAAGATAAGGCCTTAGTACCTATGAAGAAAGCCTGTGCACTGAAAATTCATGCATTGTTACTCGTATTTCTACCAATAATAAGCCATAAATTATGACTTCTTACGATCATGTAACAATGTATGAATTTTCAGTGCACAGGCTTTCTTTCTAGGAGGTGTTGGTACTAACAACACCTCCTAGCAAGAAAGCCAAACAACTGAAACGTCATGCATTGTTACATCATCATATTTCGACTATTGTTAATCGTATTTCTACCACGGTCTATAGATATTCATGGTCATCGAGCTTCGGCCATTTTCCATTGTTTCGAGAAGCTAAGGAAAACAGACCGCGCCAGGTGCCGCACAGATCGCACTAAGGCCGACTGCAACCTGCGCTAGAGATTTTCATTGAAACTGAATATGAAAGTAAAGTTTCTAACTGCCAATAGGGCGGCGCTGCAGGCGCAGTTGGGCCGATTGTACATGCAACGCCACTTTTCAATAGAGTTCGCGCCCTACCGGGAGCTAGAAACTTTAGCTTCATTTTAACAATGGAGCTCGATGACCATGAATATCTATAGACCGTGATTTCTACCAATAATAAGCCCTAAATTTGGTCGACTTAAGATGATGTAAGAATGTATGACATTTCAGTTGTTTGGCTTTCTTTCTAGGAGGTGTTGGTACTAACAACACCACCTCTACTCAAAGCCTGAGCGCGAAAACATCATACATTGTTACATCACCTACGGTAGGGTATTGTTAATCATATTTCTACCAATAATAAGCCCGAAATTGTCCCTACCGTAGGTGATGTAACAATTTATGATTTTTCCGTGAACAGACTTTCTCTCTAGGCGGTATTGGTTGGGCAACACCATCTAGACAGAAGGCCTGATAACGGAAACGTCATACATTGTTACATCATCATTAGTCGACCCGAGGCTAACGAGAAATACAGGCTCTGGCACTGAAAGGTCACCTGACCAAGATAGGTCTATTAACAATCCAACCTTCATTGTTTCCAACAAAGGATAAAACACTGATTGTTAATAGACCTATCTTGGTCAGGTGACTTTTCAGTGCCAGAGCCTGTCTTTCTCGTTAGCCTCGTAGTCGACCGTAGCCAACACTTCCTAGAAAGAAAGCCTCACAATTGAAAAGTCATACATTGTTACATCATCATAAGTCGACCAAATTTAGGGCTTACTATTGGTAAAAATACTATCAACAATGGTCGAATTATGATGAAGTAACAATATGTGACGTTTCAGTTGTGAGGCTTTCTTTCTAGGAGGTGTTGCCGTAGCCCACGTGAAAGACAGGCCCTGGCCCGGAAAAGTCACCTGACCATCTTAGTCCGAGTAACAATGTAACCTTCATTGTTTCCAACGAACGAAAAATTGCTGATTATTAAAATCCAAGATGGAAACAATGAAGGTTACATTGTTATTCGGACTGCAACACCGCCAGGGCAACAGCTTTTTCGGGAGTAGAGGTGGTGTTGGCCAGGGCCTGTCTTTCTCGTGGGCTACGTAGTCGACCAAATTTAGGGTTTATTATTGGTAGAAATAGGATTAACAATGGTCGACTACTGATGATGTAACAACGTATGACCTTTCCGTTTCAGGCCTTCTGTCTAGGAGGTGTTGGGTGAGGTTCGCAACAAAGTAACGTCTAAATTTCGATTTCATTTTTTTTCTTTTGCAAATGACGGATACTCGACAGTACAATGAAATGTCTGTTTCTCACTGACCTCGCCTCGCCCCCAAATAGCATATGGAATATTTGACATCACAAGTTAAGATCGCTTGTTTCCTCCTAACCCGATCTGACTAAACTTTTTTATTCAACCGTGGTTTGGACGATTCTACTCTACGTAGTAGCAGGGGAATAGTTCATTTCCGCACAGGCCTTCCTATGCAAAATGTCGTCTACTCTGAACCATTTATAAACCCTACAAGTTTGTAACATGAACTCTTTACACCCTGTATAAATTATTCCTTATAATTATTATATTATACTTTACAGGGTGAAAGACGATAATATACTGAACATTTTTTACCAAAGAATGGATGGTCCAAAGTTCACCATTAAATTGCTACAGGGGGAAATGTTGGAAATATTCAAATTATTACCAGTGCGGAATTTCCTCAATGCAACTTTTGGGGGGTCCAATGGATTGGCAGAGACAGGCCTGTTGCTTGGCCACCTGGGTCTCCTGGTTTGTCATCTCTAGGTTACTTTTACTGGGGACACAAGAAGAGCCAAGTTTATGAGACTGCTGTTAACTCTGATAAGGACGTGGTTGCCAGAATTGCGGTTGCAGCTGAGAAAGTCCGGCGTGTGTTATTGTTCGTGGTAGCTCCTTTGAACAGTTAATGTAATCAGTAGTCAATAAAATTGTTAACTAATTGTAGGTAACTTTTTCCCTGTAGCGATTTAATGGTGAACTTTGGACCATCCATTCTTTGGTAAAAAAATATTCAGTATGTAATCAATCATCTATGTACCGTGTTCAAAAACACCCTGTATTATAGGGAAAGTTGCACAGAATAGGTCATCCAATGACGTCCCACGTGGTTAAATCTGTGGGGATGAATATCAGTTTGTTTCATGTGATATGGCCGATTTTATGTGTTACAAGAAAAGCAAAAAGGAAAATAAAGCAACATGCCTATTTAATCAAAATATAATCTTCGGCAGAAGCAATACCTCATTGCCCTGAATGGGATGAAGTGTTCCACTGCCTCATATATTGATTAATCTTTGCTAAAGCATTTCTTCGACAAAAAGTTACTCAAGTTCCGGTAAATATGATAATCCGTTGGGGAAAGATCAGAAGAGTAAGGGGGATGTGTCATAATGTCGTAGTCCAAATGATGTATTTGCCCCATGGTTATCGGTGTGGTATGGGGTCGGCCATTATCTTGAAGCAAGAGGACATCATGTCGATTCACAAGTGCTGGCTGCTTAATACACGGTTTTTTCGATCACCTTCCGCATATCTGTACATTACTGATTTGCTGGTTTGGTTTGATCGCGTTGGAGGCATCATGTCTTTATGAAATAAATTTAAGCTGTTGTCTATTGTGGGTTTGTTTTTTTGTATGTGTGAAAAAAACGTGATTTTAATAAACTTCATTTGTAGACTCCCCGTATATTGGGTTCTCCGGCATGGGGCATTGATCTGGCGGAAGTATCCATTTTTGGTGTAAAGATGTACTATCAGCTCGACTAAGCAAAAAGTTTTCTGCTTCTCTATCGAATAAATACCGCCCTCGAAGCGACATTTGAAGCATAACGACATTTGAAGCAGAAGGGTTAATTGCATCGCCTAACAAGGCAACCCAGGTCGAAGGAAGCAACAAACTTGATTAGAGATTCTAGATTAAAGGTTAAAGATTTTCATAAAGGTCGGATTGTCTCCATCTATCACTTGAGATCTATGTTGCCCAACGATGTCGGTTAGTCTCTATTCCATAGCAGTAGGCCAACGGTGATGTACTCGTACCTGGACTGTCTACTACAACCTCTAACGACTGAGTCAGGAATCTCCCATGAAAGAAAAAGGCAGTCAGAAGGGGTGGAAAGCTTCAGTACCAAATAGGAAAATGACAGACCTCCCCTGGCTCTTTAGGATCCGGATCGTGAGGTCACACTATTCTTGAATCGCTTTCATGAATGGACCAAGCCTTCTATGAAAAAATTCCCCACACTTTTACAAATCAATATTGAGTATTTTTCACTCTAACGTCCAAATCTGATGTCTCTGCACTTCTTTTCACACTTGTCAAACAGCTGTCTTGTACGTCATCTACAGTTTTAAACCAATGTATGACGTAGATTTTCTCATGTTTAGAGACGACATGACTTTCAATGATGCTTATCTTTTATCTGTTAGTCTGAGTCTTATGTTAACGTAATGTTTTGACATCACCAATTTGCAATGTAATCATTTTGCGGGGAATGTTCCGTTAGTACATAGTACAAAGGCCAGTCGATATTAGTTCTGTTTAATCCAAGAGAAATTTCTAAAATTTGCAAAGTCCGAACTGCTAGCTTTTAGCGTGCCATGGTCTTTCTTTCATCGTTATCAGTAAGTAAAAAAATATTAATGTTTTTACCAAACAAGTGTAAGAGTTGATTTTCTTTATAAAGAAAACTCAAAGGAATGAAGGGCCGTCCTTATTATTTTCTATCTCGTGACCCTATTACATCGACGCTTCTTACCAATGGGCGGGGCAGTTTCCACGGACTCAACGGATATTTTCTTGCAACTGGACTTTGAGAAAATTGTTTATTATTATTTTGAGCTTTGGTAGTTTAAGTTTATTTATTAACTAAACATGTCTAAATTATTAATATTTTAAATCAAGAAGGGTTGGAAACAATTTCGATGTCGACCTCCCCGACCCCATTCAGTTCACTGACTTTTGTGATATCTGCTGTCGAAATCTTATGCTTTCCCATTTCAATATTGAATAAATGAATGAATGGGTTTTTCACTATCACTTGATGAGCGTCTAATCAATATTGATCTAGCAAAATGATCAAAGCCGTCTCATATGAATTGCAGAGAAGCAAATAAACAGACTGTTCTGTGTTCTCTTAAAAGGAACTGCCATTAATCGATCATGAATCTTTCCTTAGCATTACGGAAAGAGCACTGTGGTGCAACAACTGCAGAGGTGACCCGAGCTGGAAGGATGAGGAAAAGATCCAAACAATAAGAGCTAGCCCAAGTTGCTTAGCAATTATTAAGTCACGGAAGAATGGAGCTGTTTATTGGTTTTATTGTGTAGAAGGTTGAAATTCGGAATGTACTATGTGATAATTCACTATTTAGTTTGGTTGGATTGGTCTACTGCTTGATTTTTGGGGGTGGGACTTAGAAGGGTCCATTTCTCTACGAGGTATATAATCAGTTTTTTTGGTTTAAAAAAATGGGGGTTAAAAAGTTCATGATGACTTTCTTACGCTCTCCTCCAGTATGTCTATATATAGAAATTTCTTGTTGTATTATAGAATGTATAATATCACTATTACACACATAATGTAAGCTAACCTAAAGTTAAATTATCTTTAATATTTTTTACATCTAAAACTCAAATCGTGTTTGTTTAAGAAATTGCTATCGATTTATTGCTGCTTTCTCCTAATTTACTGAAGTGTATAAAAATCATGGCCAATGAGGATGTGGGTTCAAGGAGAAATGTCCATAAAGAATAGAAGAAAGCAATTAAACTCTTCCTCGTCGGGTGAAAGCGACCTTGCCAGTGAGTTAGGGATGAGCTTTCTTACCTTGTGTGGGAGGCCGAGGTTCCACGTCACGTTCAACGTCGATCCAGCCAAGATGGTCGTCCGGGGGCCAAGGCCTGTGAACAAACAAACGAACAATATAAGCAACACGCATTGCTCCGTACATTGGCATTCTTCGCACGTAAGAGATTTGAAGAGTTTACAAAGCATTATAAGGATAAGATTTTTAAAAAAGGAACGCGTTTCACGGTTTAAACTATTCTTGAACAAGTCCATTAGCTAAAGTCCCTTCCCTTTCCTTTCCGACCCCTATTAAGGTCGAGAGAGTTGGGGCATAGCTTCCAGTTCTCAAGTCACCAGTTCGAATCTACATC
>JAHWFO010029187.1:1815558-1836248 GCA_023313115.1 Rhysida immarginata | reverse complement strand
AAGTTTCCGAGGAATTATATTTTTTTCCTATCTTCTTTCTTTTTCTTTCTTCTTTTAGTTATTTTCTTAATTTTTTTTTGTTTTTATTATGGTCCAAGGCTTGGAGGATATTTATAATATTTAAAAAAACGCCATCAGTATGTGTTTCAGTGATCTTCGTTAAAAGCAGATAAAGGGAATGTAACAGTAATCATACAAAGAGAGATCTCTATTTACAAAAAATTGACGAATTTATCGTTGAAAATAACTTTATAAAATTAAATGAAGATCCGACTCCCACATTCCAAAATGAAATAAAAAAAACCCCTAACAACATGCAAATTAAAAACACTCATGTGAGTGTAGTATTGTTGGTTGTTGGTTTTTATATTGTTATAGATAGTGTTAATGTTGCCAGATTGAATTTAGAAATTTAAATGTGTTTTGATATTCTGATTGGATTTGGTTATTTAATAAATGGGGTTTGTCTGTAAGTGTTTTCGAAGATTTTGGGAGATTTTTTATGATGGTTTTGAGAGACAAGTGTTTCTTCGAATTTTCCAAAATTGTGTTTTTTATGTAGAATGTGTTCTGCAAGTTTTGATTTCATGTGTATGCATATTCATGGTGCATAAAAATATATATGCTGAAAGATAACTACTTGTAAAACATATTTGGGGGATGACGGGTATATCGTCTAATAAAAATAATACCGTTTCCATGTATCTCGTATAATACGAGGACGTATAGAAAGTTAACCTTAAAATTAATTATATCCATGACATTCCTCTAAATCATCTTGTGAGAAACATTCTAATAAAATTCTGTTTTACAAAATTCTTTTTCTAAACAGTGCGCCTAGACTGTCTTTGCACCTTTCCTAAAAAGGAGGAAACCCATTCAACAAAATTGCAGTTCTTAGCAAATTAGCAGATGAATCCGATTGTCTTCCTTTAACAGGTATCTCGTTGTGAATTAATTATATGAAAGATTTAAATATGCAAATATCATCGTCTATCTTGTATTCTTAATTTCGTTTTCCTTCCCATAATTAAAAAAGCAAAAACGAACGACCTTTTAGAAAGAAGACAATAAAAACATTTTAAATTAACTTATAATTAAGGAGAAAATAAGCTTTCTCATGTTCATTTACGAGTTGAAATGATTAATTAACCACGCTAAAGATAATAAGCGCCGTCCGGTAAATGATTTAATTATTCCAAATCGTATTTTAAGTGTTTGTTTTTTAACTCATTTAACGCCTTTATCTATATTTTTCGGTCACTTCTGTAAGCAAGATTCCTTCTGCCTTCTTTAAGCAGGGCAGGAGTAGCCTCTTGTCCTTTTGTATGTAAGTGTGAGACAGAGAGAGTAATGGTTTAAGATAATTTAATAGCATCTTTTGTTTCATGATAGGCAAATGTCATTTACCGATGCTTAATGGGCAGATTCTCTGAACTGACTCCGCTGCTGCGTCACTAGAATGAGCTCTCTGAGGTGTGCTATTCGTCACTACCATAGATAATTGTCTCGATTTTCACGATCACTAACTAAAGATAATGTGCCGACCAAAGAATTAGCAACGAACGTGAAATCTCATTTGCGGTATTACGTTTCAAAATAAAAATCTTATAAAATTGTAGAAGTATTTTATTAAACTTTGATCATTTGTTAAGTAGTTATCAAATGTTTTCAATAATGACTTGGACCACAATATTAACAACCAGGGGTAAGGAATGTTCAAATCACAGAAATTAAGCAACTGACATTTCTCATGAAATTTGCATAGAAATTTAGCATTGTGGAAGCTTTTTGTTCACAAAATTGCGCCATCTTCTTCAACATGGGTAGCAAGAAAGACCTAAGCGAAAGAGAAAAAGGTCAAATTGACGCATGGACCTTTGAAGGAATATCACAAGTGAAATTAGGCGTCGATTGAAAAGAAATAAGTCTACAATAAGCAAATAGGTAATAAAAGCATTCAGCAAAAGAAATATCCAGTTCAAGAAGAAGGAGAAGTAGCAGGATTTCATGTAGAGAGAAGAGAAGAATATTCAAGATGGCAACAAAAGATCATTGTCAAGTCGACAATTTCACGAGAGATGACAGGAAAAGCATTTAAGTCAACAGTTCTACTGGTTTTACATGATTCTGGCAATGCAAGATTTATGAAAATGAAATGTCAAGCCCATCTTCAACCACGGCATAAACAAGTAAAGTTGTAATGGGCTAAAATGTACATGACATTCGACCATGAGTGGAAACAAGTCATCTTTACGGTTGAATAAAAAGTTCAACTTCGATGGTCAAAAATATTACTGACATGATCTACGGCACGAATTAACTATGCTGTTTTCCTTGATTGTTCATCTACTCCACACGCTGTTTTGTCCCTTTTTGCTCCAAATTGAAGATCTGAGAAAGAGAAGAGATTTCAATTCAAAATCGAATTATTGCTAGTTTTTGGCGCAAAAAGGACACCAAAGTGCTGTTTTCCTTGATTCTGATGAACAATTCAACACCTATCCTTGCAGTTTTTGGCATAGAGGCCCCTTCATGAATTCGCAGACGGGGTACGCCCCGTCTGCAACAACTATGACCATGGTCATGAAAATTAAAAAAGTTTTTAAAGTTTGGGGGAGGGGCACTCAACGAAATAAGTAATAAACTCACTCACAAAACACTAAAGTCAATTCAGTTCATAAATTCACAAAATCACTATTTTTCAATAGATGTCACTAATTGGTTCCGTGGCTTAATTGAGGTAGTTAAAGATTTCGAACTCTCTCGGACCTTTAAGATCGGAAGACATTTTTCAGTATTTTGCGTTCTCTTTAATAAACTTTTTTGCCCCTTTCCTTCGTTTAAAAAAAAATTCGTTAGATTCAATGTCTACCAAATGAGTACAAAGAGGCAATTCTGTGATGGTGTTGGGGTGGCTTTGCTTAACTGGTAAAACAAATTTAGCAATAATAAAATGTGAATTGGACTCGAAATGTTATCAAATATCAAACAATGTTAAATACATCTCTTTGTGCACAGGCAGCAACAACAGCTGCTCCTAATTACACACTCCAGCAAGACAATGCACCCATCCACGTTTCCAGATCAACGTTAACCTGGCTGAAAGAGAAGAATATTGACGCACCTAACCTAAATCCTACTGAAAACCTATCTTGGTTAGGAATGTTTACAAGAACGGGAAACAATATTCATCAATTCAAGATTTGCAACAAGCAATTCATGAATCCTGGGGTAAAAAAAAACCCTACAGAAATATACTCATTGAAATGATGAAAAATCGCGTATTTGATGTTATCCGTTTGAATGGACAGTTTATTGGACATTAAATTGTCTTCACTGCTTAGTTTTCAAATAGTTGTTAATATTTTTCCATCTGATATATTGTTTGATATTATTTATTATTTAGTGAAAAAAAAAACAATCAGAATTTACGATTGACTTTTGTAAACGTTTCTGTTTTGTAAGTAATATAATTTATGATTTTTCTTCTTATTCACTTTTGCTAATTATTTGGTCCACACTTCATGTATGACAACATTGTTCATGGTAGTTGGTAGGGTACGGACAAAGTGGTACTTTCCCACACCTTTATTATGAGCATTACGTCTATGTTTATTTAGTAGGTTTGTGTCATGTAGTTCTTCCCCCTGTCATTTTTTTTTACTCCACGACTGAAGAGAACCATATGCAGGCTTGTCCCTAAGCTGCCTGAAGCAAACTCTTTATTTATTTCCTGTGCAGAAGATTGTGGAATCAGTCATCCAAAATAGTTTTTGGTTAAAAACGTGCGGCAAAACCTGTCGTTAAATGCTGTACATAAATTTTTAAGAAAACCTACGACAGACAGCCCATTCGCCACTCCCTGGCCTGAAAAGGCGTATGATAACCGATGAGAACATTATAGGTGTTGACTCATTTATGTAGAAGGATTGTTGTGTATTAACATTTTAGCATTCATCAAATAGCCTACACTCAAATGTACTGGCTTAAGATGCAGGAAGTTAAAAATCTGCCTGGTTTCATAATTTAGGAAAAACATATTTTTTTAAAAAACATATTAACTAGAAAATAAATGTCCCAGAATGCCAAAAATGTTCCGTTCCTCCATTCAGCAGAAAGGTGATTCACGAAGGGCACTTCTTGGAACCCTTTCGTCATCGTTTACCGCCCACCCGTCATCGGTGGCGGCAGCAGTGTTCGATCAACGTTCTTGACATACATTCTCAGCGTAGACGTTGTGTGATGTTCGCTGTAGATTTCTATAAATTATCCACCCAAGCAAACCCCTTTTACCTTCAAAAGAATTTCACACAGGAATTGTTTTGCGGACAGCGAAACGAAGCATTTTTTCTCTCCCTTCCCCTCTCCGTTCCTGTTTCTTCTTCTTCTTCTTCTTTTGGTGGTTCGCACACACCTTTCAAAACGAACGATTACACACATCTACAGCGAATTTCATTGGCATGAACGATTTTAAAGATTAATATTTAAAGCGACTGCAGTTGTGATTTCTCTTTCAAACCAGTTCCTAATGATAAATGTTTGTTCAATGGAATGCATTCCTTCTTAAGAGAATGCGGACAAACAACCGGGGCAACCCTTTGAAACTATTCTTCCGCCTTTTAAAAACTGTAAATATAAACATTTGTAATGCATACTGCAGTGTTTGAAATAATATTAAGGTCTCTGAAAATGACATACCTTTGGGAATGCGAATTCTTGAAGTGTTTAAAGCGAATTAAAATTTTTGGAATTATTCAGAAAAAATGTAAAGAAAAGAAAAGAAATTGCGGGGAAATGTCTGAGTAAGAAGACTACTGGCAGTCTTAGAGTGGAAGTAGAAGTGTTTTTGTAAATACGAATTTGAAATGAGTAGATTTGTATTACTTTTTGTAGTTCCCTTGACTTTCGCGCAGGCGATATGTTTGGCTTCTTCCGATGAAAATAAACGTCAAAAAAGTGATAAGCAAACGCTTTGTTGTTTGTTGAACACGTCTCATACCAAAATATTTTATAGAAGACAAGAACAGTACTTGATGTTGCAGATCATTTGCAAATTTTCCACAAAGACACAATGAAAGGTGCATGGTGTCGACCTTGGCTTTATAAGCAGTGATTGTCATTTTGTTAAATAAAAAAATTTATCAAAACTTCAGATCTCGCAGAATTTGCGTCGCGCAGTCCTTGAACAAGACCGTAAAGGAACTTAAACGATATAAATTGTAAGACAATTTAATTTACCCGAGTCAACAGTAACATCTTTAGAAAACATGTCAAACAAACCGGAAAAATCGCCCCAAAGAAGAACATGGAAACACACAAAAAGAACGGACTATCCTAACGAAATGACCAAGTACGTTTCTAGGTGCTGCTATTTTATGACAGAAGAGTTCAGTCGACTTGTATGCAAAAAACTGGCCCAAGAAAGACTGTAAAATAGGTTTTGACAGCTAAAAAGCGAAGCGCAAACACAATTGGTGTGTTAGGATTACCTGGAGCGGAGACGAATCGCCATTTGAGGTGCTCTACAGAAATATTGGCAAAAGTCGCCAACACGAAACGCTAATTCCGCAAAAAAAATTATATGGACAAGATGGGGTTGGACAGCTGGTTGTTTTGGCGGGTTCCACTAATGCTAGAAGGTACTACGATGTGCTGCACCATACCATCTTCCCACATTTGGAATCTTAGATGTCAACGGTAGCGCTTTCTTGCAACAGGTTGGAGATACCTATAATACGGCTCGATCAACAAAGGCCTCATGATGTTCCTGTGATTCCATGGTTATAAACTTCCCGTACCTAAATTTTACTGGAAGATCTTAAAAAGCAGGCATAGTTAAGCCTGCTACGAAAGAAGCTTTAATCGAAGTTGTTCAAGGAAGAATGGGACAAAACCCCTTACAGATCTATGAAGACTTAATAAGTATGGCTCGAAGTGTACAGGACTTACACTCAATCCTACTAAATGGTTACACCACATGTTGTATAGATTAGTGACGGCCAGGTTTACAGCCTGTGAAATTCAATTTTGCACAGACAGAATGCCATAGTGGTACGCGAGGCATATAAACAAAGCAGACTTTATAGGCAGAAAGATGGGAGATTTAGTTTATAACTGTCAAAGCATAAAACATTATGTTTTTAAAACATGTTTATAGTGTTTTATGCACACCTCTTATTCATTTTTTCAATAGTTCCAGAAGGTATAACTCAAGTTTTAAACTGGCATCTGATATAATCCTCACAAATGAAATCTAGAACCCGATGAAAAACTGCAGCAAGAAGAAGAACAACAACAACTACTCGTCAGAATCTTCCTAAAAGGATAAGCAGCAGTTAGAAGTGGTATAGCATCACCTCAATCCGATGACGTCAAACAAGCCTTTCCCTACAGACAATCCTTCGCCATTCACAGTTATTCATTTCTTCATACAGGCTTGCCGTTTATTCAACATTTCGCAAGCATACATCCTCAAGTACTCCTATACTTTATCTCTTATTCACACAATTCCTTGCCCTCGCTCTTCTACTTTTCCCATCCCCACGGCCAACATGGAAGCCATTTAGTAAGCCATTCATCGCACATCCATTCCCTAGGCTCAAACAAAAGTAGACTGACAGATACATCCAACTACATAGAAAAATCGAGAGGCTGTAAATACTGTAATAGCAATACCAAGAAAGAGAGGTCGGTTTACATCCAACTACATTTCTTTTACATAATCATATGAAACACGGTCTCATGTACTCATATCCCTTAAAAAATTTCATCTTCGTAACATTCAGATTGGAAATTCCTTATGCTTTTCATCTTAAAGATGCGTCAAATATTTCACAGGGAAAACAAACATTCAGTTCCACTTTAAAAGCTCAAAAACTCCCAGTAAACACATAACCTGAAAATTAATTCAGACTTACTCAGATGAGCAAGTAAATAATGAACTAATAATAAGTTTCTCTAAGAAAAATTATGTAATTCCGCAGATGTTTGCCTTGACATTATACGGAGCAGTTCGTGAATTATCAAAACAAGAAATACGTAGAAGATGTTCTTTAAAGTAAATGAAATTTTCAACTTCACTTGCATAAAAAAAAACAGTGTTACCCCGATTAAAAGACCAAACCCGATTACAAGCCTGGAGCAAGAAAGTGGTAGATGTGTTCGGTAGCGAAAGAGGTGATGACGCACTAGATTAGGATGCAGGGTGGCAGTGGCTAGGGCCTGAATATTTGTAAACATACTAGCGTGCATCTATAAATGTTATTTAATGTTTCGTTATTATATAATTAAAAAAAGCTTCTGAAATACACATTAATCTCTTAACCTACTGCTGAGCTTTTGCGTTTGCTTTTGATTAAAGCTTGATTATAAGTTACACTGGTTAAATAAGACATTATCACAGCCGAAGCGGTATACGAGAAGAGGGCTAATGAGAATTAATGATAAGCTTACCCAATTAAATTAATAATGGGAATACTATTATTATCATTTTCTAATTATTTGATAAAAATACGAAAACATAAATCGTAAATGTTTAGAAACGACGAAACTGTGTCATCGGGGAGTTCTGCCTGTCTGCCGAGCAAAAATAAAAAAAATACCTCAACCCGTTGAATCTGATGGTAATTTTGACCCAGGATTCCCCACCCCTATCCCCTTTAAGTCGGTCAAATCGTATGCTATTGCGAAATCATGTAAACGAGTTAACTGACCAAAAAAAGAAATAAGTGAAAGCCCTGGTGAAAGGATAAAACCGTTGACGTTGTACGAAAACTAAAATAATAATAATAATAATAAAAAAGTTGCATAAAGGGCCAATTTGCAACTTAAAATCAAAATCAAAATTGAGTTCGTAATCCGAATGAAGAAGTTTGCTTTCAATTCATGAGTCTAACCTACTTGAATCATCCTTGATGGCTCCCTATAGACTGGACAAACAAATTTTGTAAGTAACCTTTGAAAAGTGAATTTCTGTGACCGCAATTGATTAAACAAACCTCAAATACGAATCCTGATTAGAAATACGATTCCTAAGGCGAAAAGAAGAAGAAAATGCATGGCTCACTGATTAGTTAGGACAGTGAGAATTACAGTTACTGGCCTTTTTCATTGTATATAAAGGAATAGTAGCAATCGCCTCTTTCTTTTTCTTTATAATGATAACAATCTGCGTATCTCCGCAGTTTGATAAGAAAAGAAGTCGGGTTGTCCCC
The DNA here is from genome assembly GCA_023313115.1 of Rhysida immarginata. Classification (NCBI taxonomy): domain Eukaryota; kingdom Metazoa; phylum Arthropoda; class Chilopoda; order Scolopendromorpha; family Scolopendridae; genus Rhysida; species Rhysida immarginata. The sequence goes on along the minus strand of JAHWFO010029187.1, from coordinate 1,828,032 downwards.
GGTTTCACTGTCCTTTTCGCTTTTGAACTTCACAAAATGCAATGCCAATTGATGAATGTCCTCAATGGCAATGGTGACTTGGTATTTTTTACAAAATTGTATATGGCACTTTTCTTATTTTATTTATGACAAATTCTCCTTTTAAACAATAAATGAATAAAATAAGGTAGATTATTAATTCAGAAATGAATAAGTTTTCACCAAATATAGTTATGATTATCCTTGGAGTAATGTAAGTTTATTAGGAGATTTAGCAAACAGCTACTTATAAGAATGCACGCTTGGTCTGTGCGTTTATCCGCCGTTTCCACGATAACTTGAAAACGGAATAACTTTTTCAAATTCTGTTTTCAGAAATATGATCATCAAGGTCTTAGCTCGGCTGTATCAACTGTTCAGGCTTTTTCTGGACCCCTTCAAGTCGATTGCACGTGCTGAAAGTTACCGCAAACAATACCAAGATAATAGCATGTCATATAACAATCGATTAGTCAAGAATGAGTAGATTGTTAACATGAGCAGGCGCAGCTAAAGCTCTCTCTTGGATTGTTTGTAAGATCTTATTAGAAATGAAGACTTGATTTTGGAGTAAAGATATTGTTGAACTTGGAGTTGATGAAAAATCAGTATAACTTGAAGAAAATGAATGAAAATTGAATAGGTTCAAGAACTTGAAGTTACTTGATGTTGATGAGTGAAGATATTCTTGATGCTTGTAGATAGGATCTGCAAAGAGCGGTCTTGAGGTAATTTATTTTTTCTTGATTTCAAGTTATAGTATAATATGATTCTTCATCGATTCCAAGTTTTACAATATCTTCACTCCAAAAACAAATCTTCATTTCCAATAAATTTACATCACCTCAAGGATAACCATAAGCACTACATTGGGTGAAATGAATTTAATTTATTTCTGAATTAATAATCTATTTTATTTTATTCTTTTAATGTTTTAAAGGAGAACTTGTCATAATTAAGCTAAAATGTTAAGTAAAAATAGTGTGTATCAGGTTCGATGGTCATAAAGTACCTAGCGTGATCCTTTGCATGATTACAAACTTCTTACAAACTTCTTACAAGTTCCTTATCGGAAATGTCGAAAACTCAAAACTTAAATTGCATCGTTACGTCATTTATGAACTTTCCGCACCAGCAGTTCATTAAATTCAAAGGGGCGATTACAATTAAATCGGCGGCAATTGTTGGGATTAAATGACGTTTTCGACAGGTTTTCAGCAAACTTCGCGTGATGTTTAAACCCTTAACATCTGAGTTTCGAACATTTTGCATAAGGAACTTTAAGTTTGTAAGCATGCAAAGGATCACGCTAGGTACTTTATGACCATCGAACCTGATACACCCTGTACAGAATAATAATTGAAAAAAAAAGCATGGGTTTCTTGCGCCTGTGTTCGAAGATCCGCAAGGAAAAAATTTTAGAAAAAAATAAAAATAACTGGCATAGAACCGGGTGGCTAAATTTGTCATATTTTAACAATCAGCTCGCTAAATTTTGAAAACATTTTACCAGCACACCACTGAATGTACCAATTGGAGAAGTGAAACACGCGCCCGATAAAAAGAAAGCACCGAGATAATGGAAATGAGGTGGCGCCCGATTAAGAGAAAAGTATCTTGTAATTTTAATTTATACTTCTGCTCAGCATTTCTATATTATCGTCTCTCCGCACTTTTTTTTTAAGGTAGGGGGCATATATCAAATGAATACGTATTTCATTGCTGAATACGAATATCACATCCAAATTTCTGTGGGACCAATAGTTTCTGAGACGTCGGCCAAAATTTAAATTTCCGAAATATGCTCTATCTCGGCGAGTCACAGGCATAAAATCAGCAAATTTTTGCATTGACCAGTGGTCAATATTTCGACGGATACTATCGAAAAATCATAATTATTGATAATCGATATTCAATATCTCTATATATGACATCAGATACCGATGCGACTGTTCGTATAATAGACTGTAATTAGTATAAATTTGACAACAATTTCAAAATCGGACCAATCGTTATGAAGATATAAACTTTTTAAACTTTTGATAATAATAGCTTGCTCATTCTCATCTGGTTATAATCTAAGGGTCATATCACTGATAACTTTCTCAGCTGAGTCTTCCTTTAGCAATAATGAACTGATATTGTTATATCCAAGTTTTCCTTATCTGAACAATATCAGTCTATTGCTAAAGGAAAACTCATGTGAGGAAGTTATTAATGATATGGCCATTAAAGTATAACAACGTCGAAATTATTTATTAAAACAAGCGAAAATTTCCTTTTCAAATGAACGATACCATGATAGATAGCAATGTATTTCAAAACGATTCCACTTCGTTTTATTCGCTCTAGCAGACTTTCCAAAGAAAAGTGATAAACGAAAGAAGAAGGAGAAGAGAGGTAAGAGGATGCTCGTGCATATTTCTAAATTATTATTATTATTATTGTTATACGAGTGGCTTCTCTTAAGGATTACACTGAAGTGGAGCAATGGCAGATGTCCATGTAGCTGAGAGTGGGCGGTGAGGCGTCGCTTACAATATGACATCGCTTCACGTGCTCTGTTACACACACACACAGATCCGCACGCGTGCTTTGCTGTCGTCAGTGACTGGGCGATGCACTTGAAACCGATTGTCCGACTTTATCCCTTAAATAGTACTGTCATATCAAGACTCAGACCTTCATTTTTAAGACAACGCCTCAAAAACAAAAGAGAAAAAAAAAATGAAACAATATCTAAATAGAGTGCAGTGAAGCCTTTTCAAATCATTGCCATTATGATATATGCATATTCGTCAATGACACATGTATTTTTTAAAATTTTATTTATTGTTGTTTTTTAAGATGATATTTTGTCTCCTCAAAATACCTTGGGGGGCGTTGGCACTCTATGAGCGAAATGATCTTAAAAACGATGACCGCTTCATATAGAATGAACTTAATTAATCTTAGTAATCACTTTTTAATTATTTTGTCTATAAGAATCTCATTATTAATTGTTTGTTTCTGTCTGTAAGACATCAGAAGCAAATATACATATGATGATGATGTCATTTCCAAATAAAAGGTGCGTGTGAAACTTCAGAGCCTCACCTAAATACTGTTCTCATCCTCATTCTTTATACATAAAGTTTGTAAGCTGGGAGCAACCTTATGACTTTTGGTAAAACAATGCTTGAAAGAGGAAATTTTTTTTTTCCGTTATAGCATCGATAAACAATATTTGAAATAGGAAATTCAGTTTCCTTTATAGAAGAAAAGAAAGATAAGATCTGTGATTGACCGTCTGCTACAAGTAGCTCTCAGTCAAGCGGTTCAAGATATCACGACTCTGTGATTTCTTTCCCTAATGACGGTATTTGCTTCTTCTTGGAAGGCCAAGACCTTGTAATTTACTCCTGAAAAAAAAACCCTATATGCAGTATAATACGAACGAAGAGAAGCATAAAGATTGACGCTTATTCATTTGAGCAACTTCTAATCATACGTTATAAACATTGATTTCCTCCAAATCACTCATAAAATTCTAATGGCATCGAGATATGGATCAAGTGGAACGAACTTTGAATTGGCTACAATATGTAAATGAGGAAGCTGTTGTGTGTAAAACGCTTTCCTTAAAAAGTACTGAGATTCGAGTCAAATCTCTTTTGGCAAAGCAGAATGTTTACAGATCTCGCTTAATCCTCATTAAATTTGTTCTTAATTTCAAGAAATAGCAAACCTAGTTCAGATAATTGCTTATACGATTATAGTAAAGAAAATGGAATCGCGTATACAGACCGAGGGGAAAAGTTCAGCACGAATAGGTGTTTTCAGATTGCAAAGATAGCACGATAATAAATTGGAATAGTAATCTGTAACTAGAACAGGCGTTGTTTCCAATTAATTAAGACGCTGAGAAAGAAAGCCGTAGAGGGCGGGTATAAACTATTATCAGTGTTCCTTCAGAAAATTCTGCATAGATGACCCTTAATAAGTTTTAAAAAATAAAAACAAGACTAAATTGACGAGTTTTTATTTTTTAAAAAAATTCTTCAGCCAATGGCGAGAACAGAAAGAGTGATTTTTATGAACTCGTTATAAAAGGACAAAAACATGAATCAATGTCTAAATGAACCAGTTTCTGTCTAAATCGTGACCAGCAAATTTTGAGGGATGCAAAATTTTTCTGGCAGGTTTTCACCATCCACGAAACGGGAAGTTGCCTCTTAACTCTGTCCTCAGCTTTGATTAGGATAATCGCCCCGAAGTTCCTTTGTTTTGCACACTGCTTATCTTATGAGAGTAATCGGAAATTCTTGAAGCAATTAAGGAGTTTTCACGTTCCCTTTCTTAATTCCATTCTTAATTAAAAAGGCCAGACTTTGATACAAATGAAAATAAGTTCACTCTCACCGGTGTTGATCTTAGCTTCCCGCCCCCTTTTCTAACTTATTTCTACATCGAATCCTAATTGTAACTAAGAGAATAATTTTAGTTCTCAAATTCCTCGAATTGTTTATTCTTGAGAATGGTTTGGATTTCCCAAGGCTACTTTCGTATATAGGGATGTCCATTCTTCTGGTCCACTTCTGACTTCTCTGAGCTCCCTCCAGTAATATACAGGGTGATTCACAATGAGTGTAATAAACTTCGGCACTTTGTTGGGGAGGTCAGGTTAAGCATATGAACATAGATCGTATTCCAGTTAGAAACAGAATTCCAACAGATCAGCGTTTTATTAGCAAATAGGTAAACAAATCACAGGTTACGAATTAACATTTAATTTAAAAGGCATACGATTTAGTATAACAAAAATATGCCCCTGAATAGGAGCAGACATATACGAATCATCGAATCATAAACACCAACTATGGCATCGTTATGGCAAATTTGATTGCCCGCATCTGTTCACGAGTATTGATGTCAACAAGCAAGTGATTGTCAATTGTGAACGGATTGCATTTTGCGTTTCTAATGATAACTTCATGTATGGATTTGCTACTACACTTTGAAACATATGATATGTTGTACCCAGGGCTGGATTAACCATTAAGCAAACCTTCATGGGAAAGGGGGGACCACAGATTTCTGCTTTAGACAAGTCTTATCGGCATATTAGTAGTGGCAAACTAGTAAGATACTGTTCGCAGAAACTTTATGTTGGGATACAAAAGCCAATGATGTACAAGAGGTACGATGGTTTTTGTATTCATCATCAATGAGATCAGCTTATGTTTTGTTTGTAAACTGTTTACTCCTAAAAGTTTATCATATTTTGTTACATATTTTCAGTGACTGGCGAAATACTTTTGTAATTGATCATCATGAAAAAAGCACTACTGCTCTATGCTAACATACTTAACCCGCAGACGAGATGTAGGGTTGGGGCAACAGTTGGAAAAACAAATTCAGGAAGAGTGTGATTACTGGGAACATATCTTGAGGAGTCTCATAGGACGTTAGCTGAACTTGGCTTGGCTTTTCGAGAAACAGAAGAAAGAAGATTTGGATCATTGCGAAATGGGATTTTTTTTTGGAGCTGCTTGATCAACTTTTAGCAGGTCACGTGGAAATATGGATATTTTGGGAAAAGAAACCCTTCTTATCATCCAAAACTACCTGTGGGGTAGTCATTCAACTGATGGCTCAAAAGGTCCACATGCTTATTGTTGATGAAGTTAAATCTTCTGGTTATTTCAATTTGTCGGTTGATTCAACACCAGATCTGTCACAAATCGATCAGTTAAGTGTTGTACTTAGGTCAGTTTAAGTACCTTAAAAGATGGGTAGTCTATTAACCTTTCTGGAAACGAAAAGCCAGTGGTGAGGAAATGGTAAATCAGATGTTGCACTACTTACGTAAAATTTGTCTGCTAAACTGTTTTGAGGATCTGATCAAAGAGTTTGCAATTTAAAAAAAGTATAGGAAAAAAAATATTCCATCATGTTGTAAGTTTTTTCATTTGAATTACACATATATGGGGCAGCAGAATCTTTTAAAGCGCTTTGGGCCTCTATGGGAATACCTAATTGGAATACGACCTATGTTCCTATGACATTTTGTTAAAATACAAAGTTTATTACATTCATTGAGAACCGCCCTGTATACTGAGTTGAAGTAAACATCTAGTGACTTAGCACTTATACAGAGAACAACCAAGTTAAACCGAAACAAAGGTAATAGGAACATTCAAGATAAAAACGGTTGGAGTGACTATCTCGAAGGTTGAAGAGTGACGGGCCTAGTGTTTAGTCGAGGACATAGGTAATTGTTTCTGGCTGAAAATTTCAAGGGAAATTCTGAGGTCACGTCTTTCTTTGGAAGAAGTTTGTGCCATGTAGCAATTTTAAAGGATCTCGGAATTAAAATTATATTAATCGGATATTCAATTAAACCAGTTTACATTTAAACCAGTGTGCACTTGAAAATAATTCGATTCAATATATTAATGTGTTTAAATATATAGATGTAACACAGTTTTATTTGTTTTTATTTATATGAGTTCATGTATTAATAAAGCCACTTTAATGAAGCTTTTTTTTTCCTTTTTAAAGAGAGTGACAGATTAATTAAATAGTTTTAAAATTGTTTAAACGCATAAATTAGAAGCGCATCGCTTGTGCCTAGAGCATTCAACCTTTGACTTCTTCCTAGTTGAGAAAAGGTCACATTAGACGAGAGGGGAAAAGCAAAAGGGAGGGATAATGGCCAAAGGGCAGAATCCAGAGCTGAAATTTTATTTCAAGTCATTAGAAACGGCAGAATTTGTTTATAGAGTTGCCTTTCAAACGAAAGAGAAGCGAATTCTAAAGGCGATGATTTCAAAAGTTTTGCTACATATCTTTAGCCATGTCCAATCATATCTAGATTTCGCATTTACAAATTAGATTAAACTTAAATATATTTGAAAATTCGCTTAAAATTTCCCTGTTTGTGGCTCTTTTCTTTCAAATTGTCTAACCCTTGGGAGCTGCCTGTACAGAGAAACCTAATTTATCTCGATATGGTATACTGAATATTCAAAAGGTCGTAAGCCTCTTTAATTAGTCCAACCTTTTTCTCGGAGACATGATATTCTGAATGCTTCTGTTTCTGTCGGCGTCATTTCAATGTTTATCACGTTGTTGAAGGAGAAAACGATTTGCATGCCATTTGCATTTTGATCTTGCACTCGGGGAGCATGAACTACAACTACTTTAAAGGAATATCGATTAAACATAGACTTGTCCTTAAAAACAAGGGGGCATTAACGAGTATAGTTTAAGATTTTAAAGGAATTCATAAAGTTTAAAGGACGACAAATGGTTGTTAAAAAAAAAAGTAAAACAGATGTGCTGAGGTGGTTGACTAACCACGTTCTCTTTTTTAACATTAAGCGTTGTTTAACTTTTTTCTTAATGGATCGTGTGTTTTTGCCACTTGACCAAGAAAAGACAAGGATATTCAATTAAGTTGTTTTTAATTGAAGCTTTTTACGTTCTAAATTTGATATACCCGTAAAAAAATTCAGTGCGTTAGCCACTTTTTTTTTGAGTAATTGTTAAAAGTAGCCGTCATGTTTGCTTGTATTTCCATCTCGTCTAGTGTTGATGAAGGAAAACAGTATAAAAAAGAATAAAGAGTTTTAATGAAGCAATACAGTAAAAATTATTTACAGTTTGCCAAAGCGTTTTGGTTTTTCACCATCTTCATGGGCATAAAGACTACCCGGTAAAAGAAAAAAAAATTCTTGGTGTTAATCGTCTCTTCACGCGTTTGTTCTCCAATTGTTATAAGAAGAATTCAGTTATCAACGAGCCCATTAGGACGCCTGTAGGAATAGAGAAAAACTCATTTCAGAGCTCGAAAGAATTTTGTCGACAATGCCTTTTTTATGGTTTCCTCAAACGGTACTTTGGTACAGAAGTTTGCAATAGCTAGCGATGTGATTTTCATATTGTCGTCGACTTGAGACTTTTTCAATGATTATCAGGTGCGTGTTATTTTGGACAGTTATACATTCAGTCAAATAAATAACGGGGATTCTTCAATAAAACACGAAACATTGGTTTAATCATCCAAATTTATTTTGTTGCCTTCAAAACAGGCCCCATTTGATGCGATACTCTGATGTTAACAAATAATCTACTCGTCGAAACATTTCTTATTGGTAATTTCCCGGTATTAACTTCAAAACCTTCTGGGAATTTTGTTTTATGGACTCAAAATGTCTTCCACGAAGTGGAAATCTGAATTTGGGGAACAGGAAAAAGTCACTTGGGGCCATGTTGGCGAATGCGGTGCTTGGTCGAAGACATTCGTTGAGTTTTTGGTGAAAAATTCGCATAGAAGGGACGATGTGTGAAACCACACATTATTGCGGTGCAAAATTCAAGAATTGTTCATCAACAATCTAACGCTTCAGCAAAGACATTTCGTTGGCAACACAAAATTCGAGGCAAGCCCTTTGTTTTATCCATTTCAAAAATTGCAGAGCTAATTGAATGATTGAAAATACAAATAGACCAACTCCACTTTTTAAAAACTGTGGATAAACACCAATTGTGAACCAATTATATTTTCGAGACACAATAATATGCATCTCTTTGTGTAAATCACGATTCCTCATTTTTTTTTTTAATAAAATGACAATTTAAACTTTAAATTATTATGAATGTTAAAAATGTGACTTGGTCTACTTGTATTTTCAGCCATCCAATTGAGGTCGATTAACAAAACCAACAGTTGTAAACAAACTGGTTAATTGATGGCGCCAAAACTCTACGTGACAGGTACATACATTGGTGCCGTCTTGTAGCAACAAAAAAAATTTCACACTTTTTATGCGTGCTTTTTAAATTAAAAATTCCCGGTATTTATTTGAATGTAAGTACATATTTTATATAACGGGCAGATATTTCTTAACTTTTGGGCTCTGTTTCGCTAACTAGGGAACATCACAGAATGATAATAAAATTCTGAACCAAACCAAATATAGGTGACACCTATATCCAATAAAATACCGATTATAAAAAAATTACATTCATAGATTTTATGGGCACATTAAAAACCATATACAAGATGTAGAGGAAATTCCCGAAACAGTCGAATAACTTTAGAACAAAAGGTGTTAGAGCCATAAAGGTGTGGTCTTCCAATAGGAAAATGGCCGTGCCCGACTGAATAAGCGCTGAGAAGTTAGGGAAACTAACTTTTGAACCACGATAGACAGAGAAAAAGTTCCAACTACAAAAATGTAGATCGTGACCGATTTAGTAGAAATCCACTCTTTGCATAAAGAAAGCAAAAGCATGAAACTCGTAAAACGGGGGATAAAAGTCCTTGTATGGAACACTTCTGGACATCGTGTACATTGGAATATAGAAGATTAGATAAAATAAAACAAAACAATCACTAAATTTTAACCTTTCAGTACGCTAGAAACAAGGAGAGAATAAGATGTCGAGATAATTATTCAGTCAGCACTCGCGATGACGCACAAGTACCCAACTCAGCCAGGAACAGATGAGAAATATTCGTCTATTCCTGATTCAACTTTGCTTGAGTGCTGAAGGAGATTCGCTTTCGCCTTTGACCATCACCAATCGTCGTCCTGTAAGATAAAACATTAGATCCAAGGGTCCAAGAGAATATTTTTTGTGGTCGAAAATACTCAAATTGAAAAAAACTCTGGTTCAAGAAAAGTGGCCAAGAGTATTATCAAGAATTAATTTATAGGTGCATACTCTCGCAAGCGGAAAATGATAAAGAATAGATCCTTGATTCTTATTTAATTCAAAATGATGAAAAACTCATCGCATCTGTTACACCAAACGAAAATCAGTCGAATTCCCACAATCCCCCTGGAACAACCTTTCGTTGTTTAGGCATTCTTTTCGTAACAAATGTTTAACAAATTACTTCAGATTAAATGCTGGTATTTGTTCCACTCACTTCTTTTCAATACGTACATAATTCAATGCACAATTTATTTCTTCAAGATTCAAGACCCTGTTTTCGATATGCGTGTTTTAATTTCGGTTATCTCGAAGAAAGACCAACTTTCGTGTCAGCTACTCAAGTTTGCTTTGACAGGGGATTTAATATATGATTTTTTTTACACCATGCACTGTGACCATTTGTACTCGTTTTACCATTATTGTAAAAATTTTAAAGAATAAATTTTGTATCAGAAATTACCAGAACAATCGATGTATGGGTGGAAAGGGAATGATCAGAGTGATTGTTTTGTTTAACTTTATTCACTATGGCAAGTATTAAATAGGAGCCATTTCATGAGTTTCCTGCTCTACACGTGAATATTCCAACGTACGGTGTCCAGGTGTTCCATATACGGACTTTTCTTCCCCGTTTTACGAGTTTATGGTTTGGTTTTCTTTATGCAAAGAGTGGGTTTCTTGTTAGTTGATGACGCTCTACAACTTTGTAAGTGGAACCTTTTCTCTGTCTATTATGGTTCAAAAGTTAGTTTTCGTAACTTCTCAGCGCTTACACTCTTGCAATTGACCAATTGCAGCAATTGGTCTTTTGCCCGTAAAGATGGTAAAAAAACGAGTGTTGGCAACAAACTTGTTGGCAAAGTGTGAATAAATTCTATCGTATTGCTTAACTAAGACCCTTTATTCTTTTAATGTTTGCTTATGTTGGGAACCATTCACAGGCTATTTTTATGAATCACATTTACGTGGCATTTTGGAACTTAAAGCGCGAACAGAGAGAGAGATAGGCTTCACAATGACGGCTCTCCTCCAATCCACGTGGCTTTTCTGCAGTTTTTTCCGTGAAGCGTGAATAGAGAGAGGCAGACAGATGATGTGATTGAGGGTGGGGCGAAGGACACATGGGTTCACGGTTAAAGAGTTTTCTACAGTACCCTGAAAAAATTAAGGACTAACTGAATAGAACCCACTTTCTTTAAATAAATACTTAGTAATAAGCTTTCCTACGTAAACCAAAACGATTGTTTTTTATGTTTTTTCTTTTGCTGTCTGCTTGTTTTGTCAACAGGATTTGTTCTTTGAAAGGGTCCGACAGCTGTCGGTTATTAGGACAATTTTATTTTGATTTAATTCAGGAATTGTTTACGGTTTTGTGTTCATTCTCTATCAGACGGTGAAGACGGATTACGGCTGTATCCGTGTGACTGGGTACGGAGAAGAAGGAGTGACTCACGTTCTGTCCTCGTCTCCACCGCAGAACTCGAATAATTAGTCTCCTAAAGAGATAGGAGTTTCTTCTTCATTTAATGCATGTGTACTCGGTTACAAATTTCGGAGAAAATAATTTGGTGAAAGAATCAGGAAATGCTGCGATTCATTTGCAATGCGAACAACCATGACAACGCAATAACCCAAGATAGTGATTAATAAAACCACCGGCACTAATGACTGTAATCTTCCGCCGGCCACATAAGGTAAATGTGATTTTTTTTTCATAATTGTACATCAGTACCATTAAAAAAGAATACATTCCGTCTAGAAAGAAAGAAAAAAAAACTCCATGGACTGGGGAGAGGCTTCATTTTTCAAAGTGGGCCCTGAAGGGACGTTTTCCCTGCCTTCGCTCTCGGAGGTGAAGCCGAAGGAGGACGACGAGGTGGCGTGAAAACGGCAGCCACGCATTCGAACCGAAGATCTTTTCCGGGTGAGAGCGTGTGACCTTGAAAGAAGACACGTGACCACCCCTACCCCCTCGTTGAAATACCTTGGGACAAGTTCAGCGCAACTCTCTCCCTCTTTCGCTGCGTTTTTATGAAAACATCCACGTGTCCATATACGATTACGACAACCGATCATGGGATCCATAGAAGAGTTCTTTTCCATCGATTGTGAAAGTAAACACGTTAAACTGAATTATACCGGCCTACCTAAGTGATGGACGTATGAGAAAATAAAAACAACAAGTAAAACATTAAATTTCAGAATATAGTGAAAAACGAATTCACTTCAAATATGTTTGAATACCGGAAGGGACCTTTTGACCTCGAAAATACAAAGATCCCCTAAGCTGTGCAAACAAGTTTTTGAAAAAACGTCAAACAAAAACATGCCAGCTGCAACACAAGGAGAAAGGGAAGCTTTTAAAAGTAAAGAATAAACTTTAACCAAATAGATTTCCAAACTTCGGCAACAAACAGCCTTTCTGGAGGAAATATATTAACTTTGATTACTGCTCTTTGCCCTATGAGTAACATGCATCTGCCTTTTTTTTTTTTTTTTTTATTTGCAAAGCTTGGTAACGTAATTACCGGATTGTGTGGAAATTATTGTGTTATCATTAAAGCTTAAGTATTCTATAGAAGTTCTAGCAGTTCTTGACCAAGTATAGTTTTATAAAGAACAAGAGGGATTCTTTTTAACAAATAGAACCCAGTGAATTTCAAAATAAATTAAAAAAAAAAAAAACATAACCGAAAACAGATGATATTAGATACCGTAACCTGAACTGAATCAAAAAAATATTCTGTT
>JAHWFO010029187.1:1683172-1815158 GCA_023313115.1 Rhysida immarginata | reverse complement strand
TGGCGGCATTTTTATTTCTGTTCATATATCAGTTATCATTCAAATTAGGACCCATGGTCATATGAACTTTTTTGCTTAGAATCACCCATACTAACTCCCCTAGAAGTTTGTACAGTGAATTCTGAGACACCCGGTATATTCAGTCTTGAAGTTTTAGGTATTCTATAAGATGTTATTTTAAATTATGGACTTAGAAGGAATGGTTAATAAAAATTCATTTATTCGACATACATGTTTCGGTCAAAGGCTATCATCAGGAATAATAAAAAAATGAAAAGTACTGAGACTATATCAGGGATATAGGGGTTTATATGTCGTGAGACGGATTAGAGGTTAACAAATCAGAGATCAGGTTGATGGAGTGGTCTCAGATACATTGTGAGAGTTATATGCATTCTACTAATGCCATAGAAGTGATTCTACAGTGCGAGCAAAAAAAAAAAATAGACTTAGCTACAATTCTATACATGGGAGCGTCTTTCTCAAAATTTTGCTTAGTAAAAAATAAAAATTTAAGTGCTTGCTTAAAGTTGCAGAATTATTCCGTCTTTAGCCAGCTAAATTTGGGAAAGAAGTTCCCAAATGCAGATAGTAAACTGAGCTCGCTTTTTAAATCAGCAGCATATACAATGAGTATAACAAAATTTGCAATTTTTTGGGGAGATGAGCTTGAGGAAAAAATGTCGTATACGCACAGGCCGTATTTTAGTTAGATACAGAATTGCAACAGATCAAAATTAATGTTGTAGCAAATAGGTAAACAAAATATATGTTGCCCAGGGGCATGAGTCTGAATACATGCTATGAATCATAAAGACGAACTATGGCATCGCTATTGCGAATTTGATTGGAGTAACTGTTCACGAGTAGTTAGTTATTCACGAGCATTAATGCCGACAAACAAGACATTGTCAACAGTCAATGGGCTGTATTTTGCGGTTTTTATGGCATTTCATTAGTAAATTTACTACTACAGTGTATACCTTTCTATGATTCGATGATCCCTAGATGTCGTGCTTGTATTCAGGCTCAAAGGGCACGTTTTGAGCACTTTTATACTAAATCGTATACTCGCTTATGCTTTTAATGCTAATTATAAGTTCATAACATGCGTTTTGTTTACCACACTAATAAAGCTTTGATCTGTTCTAATTCTGTACGTACTTGGAATACGACCTAAGTTCATAAGACATTTTTTACTCAACCTCACTTTCACAACAAGCTATCAAACTTTGTTACACTCGTTATGAATCATCCTCTATATTGACGCAAAATATTAATTACGAAGAGAAGCAAGGAGACACTCCACTTGCTGCAATCATATTTTATTTCGTCATATGAAGATGTACATTTCGTCCGCGAGGCAGGTATGATTCAGTATCAGTCCTACTCATTTTTGTGACAAAATAAAAATGATCGAGGAGGCCAAATTGATTGTTTCCCTATTCTTTTTCTTCATTCATAGTTCATTGGTTTCTGTAATATTCATGAATTAATTTGAATGCCGAAGCTTGACAACTGAATTTTTATTAAATATTCAAAGAAAATGTTGAAAATGAATTCAGAAATAAATAATAAAATAAAATTTAAACCGTGAGAAATAATTGAGAAATATTTCAATTTGACTCAGTTTCGCAAACTTGTCGACTCAGTTTAAAACTCTGCCTGTCTATTGCATTTCTCACTCGAATAAAAAATAAGTAGTCTGTAACAATTTCTTGTAACTAACTCCCTCTTCCTTCTCCTCCCTCCTATATAATATTGATGTCATTGTAATTAACCGAGTTTTCACATATAGACACACTTTATTTCTTTTTTTATGCGCTAAAAATTAAAAATATCCAGTTCGTCTGTGAAACAATACACTGTGAAACAAATATAGGGTAAGGATCACGTAACAAAAAATGATTCTCATTGACACTCTCGCGTGGACTCACCCAGCTGTAAATAAGAAACGTGACAGCATGAAGGATTTCATCGCGGTACACTATCCAACTGAAATGGCTTTTCAATTAAGGTGTTTGTTATTATTAATTTTTTTGGACTCGCCCCTACCTGGAATTCGTCAACGATTCATTAAAAGCCAAGGCGTCTCGAAGCAAACCACCTTGGACTCTTTCATAGCGTCAAAACATATTCATATTCCGGAATTTTATTTTCCCGTCACGAAAGCATTTGGAGGCATTGATTAGCTATAAGGAACGCATAGCATAACTCTTTTAAACATTTTTTGTCATGCTCATGGGACATAAAATAATTAAGTAAAATGTTGTTCGAGTGACATAGATGTTGGAGCATTGCAGGTTATCATTCGATATTTTAAGAAATTGTAGAGAAACTTCTTTCCCGAAAATAACAGTAAGTTTTATGGGAACCTCAAAGAGAAGAAACTTGGCTTTTGGCCTTTTCTCTGGTTTGGTATACTTAAAGCTCTTATCCTTTAGATTGACTGTAATTGTAACGGTATCCCAGTTAGGAATGTTCCATTTAATGCAAGCGTGGGTGCTAGAATGATTTTTTGATATTCCAGATTTCCAGGCCTTGAAAAACCATTTAATAAAATTCCAGGCCTCTCCAGGCCGTGTACGAACCCTGAAAAGGGTTTTTGGTGCAAATAGATATTCGCAAGCTATAACTTAAGTTGAAGAAGGACTAACGAAAGGGCCTGTCGCGTTAGATAATTGGATATTTTCATGTCGTTAAGATACCTTTAATGAATGGAAAGAATTTACTCGCAACACTTGCGCCCGTGATTGGCACGAAATCTCCGCCAAAGGCAACGTCGGTCACGTGATTTAAAGCACCGCCGATGGGGATTCCTCTTAAAAGTTTGAAAAAAAAGCTTTTCTAAATAGAAATGGCTTAAAAATTTCGCGATCGTTTTCCAGTGATTAAAGCAAAAGTGGGAATTGCGAATGGGTACATTACCTTTGGGCATGCCGCACATAGTCCTCGGCAGTCGGGCGTTGTCCAGAAAATCCAGCGCGTACTTTCGAGCAGGTGGGAAGGTGAGCACAACATGGCCGCGACATAAGTCCACCACGGCGACCAGACCGAACAATCCGAGGAGGAGCCCCTGCGCTGCCGGACTCATTGTGGAGGCGACGCCGGTTTTAACTCTTTGAATCCTGCGACTAGTGTGCGGAAGCGTTCATGACATACGCTCACGTTTGTTAACTCCACTGGAGGGGGGAGGGGGGGAAAGATGGTATTAGGAGGTTCTCGAATTCGTCTGCTACGTGGGATGGATAGATCACATATAACAGCACGAAAAGTTTCCTCGGCGCGAAGAAGAGGAAAAAATGAAGAGCGGTGGCACGCAGTGCGAGAATGACTGGCTGGATGGATGGTCGTCCCCCCGGGGCTCAGCCAAAGACGGTTGGTTGGTCGGCCTCTCATTCCTTAGCGTGTCACGTGACACCGGTTCTGCTCAGGTGGGCTTTCCCAGCGCTTGAAGCAAGGAGGGCAACAGCCACCACGAGCCTAGCGGAACCCTTCCGGCGACGGAACCAAAAACTATCTCTTCCTCCAGCGAGAGAAATCGGTTCCGAATGGAGAATATTAAAAAGGGATCCTTCCGAAAAATCGTCGCAATCCTTTTTTTCACGGGAGGATTGAAATAATCCTCTCTCACTTTGTCCGTCTTAACTTACTCACACGACACCGATTCCACGACATCCTCCCTCTCGACTTATTTCTCGAGTACGACACCGATTCCACGTCTTCAGAATCTTCAAAAGCTGCTTCTAAAAAAGAAATCACTCCTTTTTAGAGGTGAAGTGGATGTCGACCTCTCGTAAACTTTATGGATTGAGAAAAAACGAAACAGGAATTTCTTCCGATCGTAAGGGAGAAAGGAAAAAATAAACGAAAGAAAGAAAGAAAGAACCCCCAGCAGTTTTTGACTGTACAAGCTCTTAACAATTTTTCTTTCCACTTTTCATCCGATGAAGACCGAAGAAAATCAGTGATGTGCGAAGGAATCTCACCCCAAACTAAAGGATCTCCTTCCTTCCTACAGAAAAGTTAATTTTGGAAATACCTTTCAATACCACAACACGAATCATTACTTTTACTAATCAAAGAGATGATGGCCAACCTACTTTATATCAAACACTGAGAAAATTATTTGGAGGCCAATACTCCAAATCTCAGGTCATTATTGAGCAGAACCAGTCATTTAGGTTAATTCAACTTGTTTTCCTTTTTGTTATTATTAACGTTTGCTTCGATTGACTTTCGCTGATCATTTTATTAGTATGAACTGATTTTGAATTTTATTTCCTAGAGGCTCTTGAAATAAAAAGTTGCGCACACACGCGATTTCCACGTGGTTGCACATGGGAACTGTTAAACCGTGTAACAAATTTTGTTCCTGGATAATAATTGGCATTGGTATTTCCTAACTGTTTATCTTATTAAAGAGAAATTAATCCTATTTGAAAACGTTGATAGTTCTAGAGACTAGTGACTGCTACTCCCACAACTCCGAGCCCACTGGGGCAATTTGGACCAAACTTCATAGGATCTTGCCTAGAGGAATCTGCATATCAAATTTCACTCCTTTCATACCTATAGACCATTTAGGTCCCCTGTGACTCCCACCCCTGTGGGCCAATGAAATCCAAACTAAATAGTAAAGTAGGATATACATATGGTAAAAAAATGTGGAAACATGAAGGGGGACAAACGGACATTGTAAAACCAATAAGTAGTGTTTGCGATAATCTCTACAACCACGAAATCGATGGGCAACACACTTTATGATGTTTTAATATAGTCTGGGAAAGATTTTCAATAGATTTCCGTCCCTTTCCGTGGATATTAAGTTTTTAACTGATACATTTTGCATTTTCAATAATTATACCCTATACAGTTCGCCAAATTTCTCAGAAAAGCCTTAATTTAGTTATTCTAAAATTTATCCTAAACAATCTGCCTTCGTTATATTCGACCAACGCGAGCGTAGCCGGATGCTTACTCTAGTACCTCATAGTGTATGGCTAGTATTCCCTTCAAACTTTGAGACATGTGCAGTGATATTTTGGGAGCTGATTCCTGAAAACGATTTACAGTATAATCGTAAACTTTGAAAAATTATTCACTATTTGGTCAAATTGTATAATTTATACAGGGCATCCCGAAATAGCATTTCCATAGTTTGTCTACGTGCAGGGCTGCCGAGAGCATAATAGGGCACCGGAACAATTATACAAAATTTAAAGATTTTCCCCTTCAAGGGCCCCCCCCCTTTGAGCTCTATGGGCTCCTCTTTTTAGCCCTTTCGAGCTCTATGGGCCCCGGAACAATGTGCCGGCTGCAACCCCCTCTCCTCAGACATGTCTACGTGTTTCTGGAATTATTTTGCAAATTAACATGGGTCCGAATCGAAAAAAAAAATAAAAAATCCAAAATATAATGGGTCGCATTTGTAATAATGGGTTACCCTACAGAAAGGTCTATGGAACGTCTTTTTAAGAGTATAGGGAACATCAGTTAACAATGAAAAGAATGCGTGCACATCGCTCAGTTACATTAACGTACGTGTCACTTGCACAGCCACTTAAGACTCAGATGTGTTGTATTCCTCAAAACAAGGCAATAAAGTTCAATGAAACAAGTCAATCACATGCAATAAAGTTAAATGAAACAACATAAGACATGTTTTTTTCGAAATAGTTTTCATTGCTGCAATTCAATCTTTTAAGACAGTTACACGTTCAGTGTAAAACTGCGTTAGTCACAGTATCCCTAACCATCAAAATAAATAAGCCGAAACCCATTCATTGCAAAATGGCATAGGCTAAGTCAGATGGTTGATCGAAAGTTCCAATAAACAGAAGAAAATAAATAATTTATAAGAACTACAAGACAGTATCTTAGAGGAACATATATTTTACAACGAAACATTCAACTGGTCAATTGAAACAGAAGAAAATCTAATGGAAAGTGATAGTCAATATGGTTATATGTGCCTTAAAGTTACATTGTAAAAGATTTTCTGTGAGATATCAAAATACCAAAATACAGCGAGATATCGATTTTTAATCAATTTAATGTACAATAAACTTGTTACCTGCTAAAACAACTTTAGTCACGAAATTAATTTTTTTACTTTTATATGTTAATTTTTTTTAAAATAACAGTTGTGATGTAACTAACAAGTTAAATGTCTAGAAAATCAAATCAGTTTAAAAAAAATTAATATTGATACTTTTGCGTGAAACAATTTTTTGAAATGACCGACAATAAATAATAATAACTCAGAATTTATTATTATTTTTTTAAATTGAGAAACCGTTGCAATTCGGACCTATATTGATTTGGATTTTTTTACTCAACATAATCCCAAGAATACGTAGTCAAATCCTGGACATCCTATCACGAAGACATCCTGTATAATTTTGATTCATAGATTTTTTTTTCCTGACTTTTTTCGTGAACAAAAGATGTAAATTCGGCCATTTTCCTATTGGGAACAAGGTAAATTTCAAAATATCATGTCCTGCACACTAAAGGAACATAATGTAGGCATTTTCTATACTCTTGAGGCATAAGCAATTAGGAAATAATGCTTACATCCACGAATAAAATTGGGTTACCTGGTATTTTTTAAAAACTCAATTTGTTAACAGAGAATAAAAATTCAGATAAAAAATTTTTTTTTAAATAGCCGCATTCAGTGTGAATAACAGTGAATACTTGATATCACTTTATTTTTTTATTATTATTAAACAAGACACGCATGGTCTTGAAATCTATTTAAAGCCTTTATTGCATACTACATGTTTGTGTGTATTAATAGATACAAACTACTTCATAAATGAAAAAGAGAACTTATAAAATCAGGCATAACCTGTCAAATAGCATTTTACTGATGCTGTAATTAAAAGCAAGAAAATGTAAGAAAAAACGTTGATTCACATGGAACATGGCAAGATTTATTTTACAGAATGGTAATTCTACAATAGCAAAGCATCTTCTGAACAGAAGTCTTCTACTATGCACTTATTCTATCAAACGAATAATCACTTTTGCACGTATCGTAATTGCTTTATATTATTTTATAATGTGGCATTTGTTGCGGATAACTTGTTCCTTTTATAGCAACATTTAAAAGACTTGGCACTTGCCAGTAACGGGACGTTCGGGGTATTGGTTTGAGATCGCATCTCGGGTAATAATGATTACCTGTCGTTGTTATCATGTATTCTTGATTCACGCTCTCATCGTCCTAGTTAATTTCGGTAAGAAAAATGGAAAAAAGAAGAAATAGGACACCGCTAAACAAAAAGCCACGGATCAATTTGGAACGCGACCCTGAAATTGTTGGAATACATTGATTTTTCAGATAATTTGTCTGCCCCTATCCTATAATAATTTTAATCAAGCGAGACACAGAAGAAGGCAGCTGTCACGTCAGCTATTAAAGAGCTGAGGAAAAAATTTTTTTTTGTTCAATTCAAGGTGAAGTCGCAATACTTCTTTTTTGTTTACCTGACGAAGAAAACAAAAAACACGAACATACAAATTGTTCTGCATTTCTTAAGGTACAAAAAAAGCAAAGTAAAGAAGAAGAAAAAAAGGATTATTATATATTCATCGATGAAATGGAAAGAAACTATGTAATGCGGTATTCGTTAAATGCGTTTTGTTTAATGTTTGTACACCCAGCAAAACCTGTTTTGAAGTGCACCCTTCGTGGCAGAAGGAAAGAATGAACTGTCTGTGAGCGCAGAGTGACTACAAAATGCGGAAACATTTGGAGAGGACTAGAAAATCAGTGTCAAAGGAAAATGAAGAGAATTTAAATAGCCTAGGCTTGGTTTTACATAAATAATGCTTCAAACAGCAAGAGTTCAACACATTTTTACTTAAAATTAGAATTTACCTTTCCACCAATGCCTTTAGTGTATGTATACTCTAAAATAAAGATTAACATTAAAAAAAATTTACAAACAAGAACCATTTTCACAAAATTTCTTATCATTATCGAGTCAGTACTGAAGAATGAAGATTCCATGGGAGCAAAGAAGATGAAACCACTTTCTGGGTATTTCAGGTAAAATTTGGGCGGGAAAAAACATCCCAGAAAAACAAAATCAGCAAATTGTAAAGTTCCGTCACAGATTCTGCCTGTTTAATCGCGTTCGTTCTCAATGTTATTGAACCGTGTCGAAATGCAGATTTATGTTAATAGGATTGGCGAATTCGTAATCGTCGCTTGGATTGCTGATTATAACCTGACATGGGCAACGAAAATTGCTGCCATCTGTATTCGCATCTAAAGACGACTAGATTCCTAAATTGCACAGATCAAATCTGAAGACATCCCTTTTGGAACATTGATTTTCCTGTCCAATTCATATGTTTATTTATTTATTCATTTGTTAGGTGCAGAAATGAAAATTTGTGTGCCTGAAGGTTTCTTTGACTCAAACGTACCATTTAAACAATGATAAAACCTAATGCAATGGGGTTCACGCCCAATGGGTGGATTTCGTTTTACACTTAGAAAAGTAGCATTGTCTTCGAAAATAACCATAGGAACCATTAGGGTTGTTCTTATTTTTACTGTTATATAAGTATTTTAAATATTAAATAAAGATAAAACTTAAATGGTAAAGAAGAAAAAATTTCTTAGAAGGAGATAGCCAAGAGTCTACGATGAACAAAATTTAACTGCAGACAATGCCAAACAAATTGGCAATACTCAATTTTTCTTGATTTTCATGCCCCACCTGTTTCGAGCAATATTAAATATTCATAATGGGAAACGGGGACAGTGAATAGTTAAATTATTTTTCTTTTACAATTACTAAATTATAGCTATTCATAAATTAATTTCTCAAGGAAATTTTTCCTCAAATTTACTTTTAATCTCGCCAGTTTTTTTTCTCTTTTCCCTCAGAAACAAATGAAAATTCGTTGAGTTTTTATGTTCGAAGATCTTTAATGGGATTTTTAAATGGGATTTAAATTTTTCTTAATTTGAAGATTTAGCAATTCTCGTTTCGATATTGAATAGGTTGTGCTGGTTTGTTTTAATTTTTTTTTAATAAAATAGGCGAATGGTAATGAACTTGACTGGTTCATATGAAGCGCTCTTGAAGACTAATTTAGTTATCTTTGTAGGTTGTTTTGCATTCTGAAGACTAATATGGAAATCTATTTTTTTTCATCATAGTTTTTCGACGGAAGTTGTTGATGCTTGTCATCAGTTCATGCATTTATTCATTTTTCAACTT
The DNA here is from genome assembly GCA_023313115.1 of Rhysida immarginata. Taxonomy (NCBI): domain Eukaryota; kingdom Metazoa; phylum Arthropoda; class Chilopoda; order Scolopendromorpha; family Scolopendridae; genus Rhysida; species Rhysida immarginata. The sequence goes on along the minus strand of JAHWFO010029187.1, from coordinate 1,805,910 downwards.
CTTATCTAATGAGCCCCATTGAATGCGCGCTAAAGAGGACGCACCTTATTTATCAAAGTCTTCTTTCCAAATGCAGATATACAAATAAAGTGGATAAGCCCAAGGAATTACCTTATGGGAGTTCTTTCATAAATACAAGAGAACATTTTAATATGTGATGGTGATGATGATGGTTTTTGTCATCTTAGTACAATCCATCATCTACAGCTACAAAGTGATATACTGAAAAAACTGAAACTACAGGAAATCTAAAAATTAAAGCATTTTAATGACATAACCTAACAAATCCTTTCATTGCAAGTGCCCCTTTTAAAAAATTTTTTTCCCCATTACAATTACAGCCAAATAGGGGAAAAAAACGAATGCAATTATCTTTACACGTCTTTATTATTTCTTTTTTGGTTTAAATTCTCCTCCCCCTCACCAATTTTTGAGTAATTCAGTAATTTTTGTTCATTACGTTTCGCTGCGGAGAGGAAATCAGTTCCACACGACTATTTCACAACAGAAATAAAAACAACAGCACAAGCCAACAGCAACAACAAGCACCAAAATTAATCTTCCTTCTTTGAGAAACGGGTTCAACTGCCTCGGACGAAAACAATACAGACAGGAGGAAACAAACACAAACTGACGACGACGAGGAAATAATTAACTTTCAGGGAAAGAATTAAAGAGAGAGAGAGAGAAAAAAAACCACACACACACACACACACACACACACTAGAGTGCTGCTATTCATCATTAGAATATGCATGGTTTAATATCCAAGGGAAAAAAAATCTAAATAGGTATCAGCAGTTAAAACTGATAAGTTGACCCATAAAACACAGCATTTCTTTTCTTATGATACCTGAAATCTTTATGAAGTTCTCACTTATCTTAAACAGATATCGGAAGTGAATGAATGGTATCTTACTTATGTCTTTATTCTAAGTGATGCTTATCTGAAACCATAAAATCTCCTTTAAAATAAGAGAACGCTGTGTTTCGTTTGGATGAGGCTAGCATTAAAAGTGATGGGTTTCTAGAGAAACGAACTTTATTTATTTTAAATAATAAGGAATCGTTTATTCACAAACAAAAATTCACTAAAAAAACTTTTTACGAAACTCAGAGAAGATGTGCGGAGCGTTCAATGGGCTTGCGGTGCATGAGTGGTGACATCTTCGCAAGAGCAACAAAGCTGATCAGAATTAATATGACCCTCATCATTGAGGAATTTCTCACGTAAAATAAGTGGTGAGAGAATAGTCTGTGTTTATTTATATAGTTTATCAACATTTGATTCCCCTTAAATAAAATATTAAAAAAAATATCTTACAGGATACATAAAGACCTGCGGGCCTTTAATGGGGAAGAAACGACGACTTTTACTATTTTTTTGGAATTAAATAAATTATTTAAATATTCACAAACTGAGAAAAATTAAGTAAAATTAGAATCAGTCAACTATAAATTATTATACCATTTTGGTTGCTAGGGAGACATTTAGTTTTTTGGTCAGTCTCATCCTTAACGAGGGACAAATCAAATCACTCCCCCCCAACCCGGGGGGGCGGGGGAAGCTAAGCTACCAAAATCAGAGCCAATGGGTGGACTGGGAATGAAGCTGGAGCTGGAAATTATATTGGTGTGAGAAATCATCTGGAAACGTAAAAATTTTCAAAAGCGAAAGAAGGGATTAACTGAAGATTAAAATAAGCAAATAAGTGTGGGGTCACTCTCTTAATTAGCAAAAAGCTGCCAGAAAAATATGAATCTCAAAAAATAAGATCGCTTCCCGCCAAGACACTAAACAAAGATTAAGAAGGCACAGGCTAAAAGAAAGTTGTAAACCGATGTTCAAAATAATATTGCTACAAATGGAGAATCCTGCCTAAAAGCTTAGGTCTTCGTGACTAGCTGGCCACCGCTTCGAATGTTAAAGTATGGTTATAGCCAAAAAGAGTTATAACATATCAAATATGCTAATGGATATGCTAGTGCAAATTGAAAAGGTTACACCATGAACACCTTGACTGGATCATACAAAATTCATGTCCAGAAAAAAATGGTAGTGGATTCAGTAAGCTCGTGAAATGATCACGAGAGTCCTCCACTGCCGTTTTTGCTTTCCCACTAGGTATTGCTAGGCCTCCATAATTTCATTATTTTTATTAATTACTATCACACAATATTTAAATACAGTACCAGTATGCGTGTTAAAAGCAGTACCATTGATTGCTTTAAAGTTGGTTGGTATTTCTTCATTGTCGCACACTCAAGCATTCTGAAGGTTTCATGTTTCGTGGATCTGTTGTGATGATGAATCTTTCAAGTTCAGGACACATTAATCTCCTTCTGCAAGAATAACTTTAATAACTGTCACCGTTTGTCTGCTCTTCCATTGTAAAAAAAACGTCGCCCCTTTTTAGGACACCCTCTACATTCAGGGCATTAAATACGATTTTTTTATGGGGCATATCAATTCTGCATCACCTTCTTTTATTGTCTGACTATGAGATTAATTCTTTTCTTGATTTTCAAAAGTCGTCGTCATCACGTTCTAACATGTTATTACTGAAGAATCAGCTTCTGCGAGTTCTTCAAATGTTGTGTTGCTTATGTCCATGGCGCTAGAAATCTCATTCCCAGTGTTGCCAACTTCCCACTAGATTTTTGCATAATTTTGGTTAAAATCCACTAAAAATTACATTAGAACAATAGAATCTAGTGGATTTTTGGTTCGATTTTAGTGGAAAAAAGTTTTTTTGAGTTGGCAACACTGCTCATTCCATTCACTTCGCTTAGAATCGTCTCTTTCTTATAAGGATCCCATTCTCCGATTGCCCAGTTGGTAGAGCATGATAGTTTGTGGTTCCTGGTTCGAACCCAGATCGTAGAATTTTTCCTTCTATTTTTTCAAATAATATCAAGACTGTAAACTTTATTAAAGACAGTAATCAAAACAAAGTTGCGGCTCGGAGGCCGAGATTTGAAAATTTGTGTCTTTTATTTCAATGTCTGAAATAAAGAGGGCTCTGAATATTTATTCTTTCACAAAATAAATAAAAAAATCGGTCAGCCCTTCGTTAATCTTTAACATCCTGCATCGTCGACTGCGTCATTTCGCGGTCTCATTTGAAGCAGTCTTGCAACATAATGGATACACACTAGTATAATCGAATCGTCTAATAAATTAAAATATAAAACTTAAAATGAGAATAGTTAATAATAAAAAGCATTATTGTGTAAAATTCATAAATAATGTATATCGTGGGTCTGCTGTTGCTGATTGACGTACGCAGCTGAACGTATAGCAGTGATGGGTATATCGCATGAAATGTACACTGAGTTAGCAAAACTCATGGGATAGTTACTTAATATCTGGTCGGGCCACCTCTGGCCCTGTGGAGTGCAGCAATACGGCGTGGTAGTGAGTCTGCAAGTCCCTGGTACACTTCTGGAGGCAGTTGACACCAGATAATCTGCAGAGCCCAAGATAGTTGCTGCCTGTTCATGGGCGGATGATCCAGTGCCCGGAGCCTGACTTCAACAGCATCCAGATATGCTCGATGGGATTCGTGTCAGGGCTCCGGGCTGGCCAGCTCAGTCGTTGGACCTCTCCTGCATGCTCCTCGAACCATTCGCGGACGACATTGGAGCGATGTGGTGGAGCATTGTCATCTTGAAAGACTGCTACGTCGTCAGGGTGTTGAAATGTCAAAAACGGGTGCAGATGGTCTCCGATGAGTTGACGATACCGTGGACCATTCAACGTTTGGTCCAGGATAACCAGAGGGCCCATTCCAAACCAGGAAAATGCACCCCAGACCATCACTGACGCCCCACCATCCTGCACCACCACCTGTTGGCATGCGGGATCTATCGTTTCGTGAGGTTTGCGCCACACACGGTGCCTCCCATCAGCGTGGTACAGTTGATATCGTGACTCATCTGACCATATGACGTTACGCCACTGTTGCAGAGTCCAGTCAAGATGGTTGGTGGCAAATGCACGCCGGAGTGTCCGATGACGCTGGGTAAGCATTGGCACCCGTGTAGGGCGACAGCTGCCAAACCCGAGGGCATGCAGATTCCGACGGATTGTCCACCGAGAGACGTTTCTAGTGCGGCCAGTATTGAACTGGTCTGTGATTTGCTGCACTGTTGCGCTCCTGTCTCTCTGAATCATTCGTCCCAGGTGTCGCCGGTCACGATCATTCAGGGCAGCTGGACGCCCGGTATGGTGCCTGTTGTGGACTGTGATGCCTTCATCCAGCCATTCCCGATACACCCTGGAGACAGTTGAGCGGGGAAAGCCAAATTCCTGCACCACTGCCGAAATGGAACATCCCATGCGTCGGGCACCTACTATCATACCCCGTTCAAAAAACGTTAACTCGCGACGACGTGCCATTTCTGATTAATCACTTATCCAAGCTCTTCCCACAACGTCTAATGGTCCGTTCCCAGAATCCGTTACCCCTGTGAATTCGTGAGCCATGCCCATCAATCAATGTGCTTGCTATCCCATGAATTTTGCTAACTCAGTGTACAAGCATAAGGTATATTGAAGGCAATACAAAGTTCACTTCTGACTGACTCTAGACACAATCTTTCCTCTCATCGCTCCACATACAGTTCATAACACTGAAAACCCTCTCAACTCCTGCGTTCGAAATAGGAATAGAACCACATTATTGAAATAGTTTTAATAATAAATTCGGAGCAGCTTCGTGACCGAAAAAATAATGCCACTTTTCAAGGGATGTGTTGCCTTGCAAGGTTGCAAACACGGCACCTAAAGCAAGTACTTCATCAAAAAGAGAATCAGGTGGAAGCTCATTTTTCCAAGGTGACAACAATCAAACTTCTCTTATTTCTTCCAAAGACGGGGATGTAACTCTGTTGCTAAGATTTAAACGACTCAAAGTTGAATAAATGGAATCATTAAAAGAGTATCATTTTTCGAATGTCGTGTCACAATGAATGATTCATAGCTACGTGCCATTTGACATCATGATAATCATTGAAGAGCCAAAACATTATGACCACCTACTCAATAACGCGTTGCGCCACCTTTGGCCTGCAAAACAGCTGAAACTCGCCTTGGGATGGACGCCACAAGTTCCTGGTAGATGACTGGAGACAGGTTGTATGTACCAAATGTCTAAGCAGCGGTCACGCAAAGTCGAGATATTCCGACATGGTGATGTTTGAGCTCTGCGCTGCCGCTCCATGGCATCCCAAATGTGCTCTATCGGATTAAAATCCGGCGAGTTAGGTGGCCAGGACATTAATTGGAATTCATCCTTATGCTCCTCGAACCACTCCAACACAATTCGAGCTTTGTGACATGGGGCGTTGTCCTGCTGGAAGATTCCATTTCCAGTTGGGAAGACAGACCACATGTAAGGGTGCAACTGGTCCGCACTGATGTTCAGATAGTCCACAGCTTTCATGGTCCGTTCTACCACAACTACGGGTCCCAGAGCCGCCCATGAGAACGTCCCCCAAAACATATTACCGCCACCACCAGCCTGTGTATGACCTGCGATACAGGTGGGGGATGAATAAGAAATTGTGATTCATCCGACCAGGCAACTCTTTTCCACTTATCCATGGTCCAGTCTTGATGTTCCCAGCCCACTGTAGGTGTAGTTGAAATGACGCTTGGTCAACAGAGGCACACGAATGGGACGTCTGCCGCACAGTCCCATATCCAACAGTGTCCGCTGAACTGTATGTTCCGAAACACTTGCACTTGGACCTACATTGTATTGGGCTGTCAGCTAAGCCACTGTCTGGCGCCGATCTTGCCTTACCAAGCAGGACAGTCTCCGACGTCCTTTTTCTTTGATGACGCGTGGGCATCCAACACCTTCGCGTCTATTGCTGGTTTCACCTTCATTTATCCACTTTGCATAAATACTAACAACGTCAGATCGTGAACAACCTACTAGTCGTGCAGTTTCGGAGATACTCGTTCCGAGTCTTCGGGCCATTACTATCTGCCCTCTATCAAATTCGCGTAGATCAGCAGCCTTTCCCATTACTCGCAAAAGTGAGTGCAAGACCAGGGCCGTACCCAGAAATTTTTTTCGGGGGGGCTGAAGGGGATTGGCCCATGTGGAGGGGGGTTCCCCCATGTAACAGATTTAGTTGACATGGTGGCCAATTTCGGGGGGGGGGGGGTGCAGCCCTGTACAAGACTGATTCCTTACCTTCTCCAGCAGCATTTAAATACCATTCCCACTTAATTACGTGCCCTCCAGACGAGTTCATTCACCAATGTGGGGATGGTCATAATGTTTTGGCTCATAAGGCTATGGGACAAATGCCCGGACCCCTTCCTATGGGACAAATGTCACGGAATAACTAATGTAGTATTCTTCCTAAATGTGAAGAAAAGAATAATAAAATGACTTTCAATATGAAACCATTACAAAGAAAAACTCATCCCAAGCGTATTTATACAGAGATAATACAATAATTATACATGTATATTCGGTTTTGTAAATTTTGCACTGTATCTTGCGTTTGTATGTATGAAAAACATTGCGCAATAATGAAAATCACATTTTCTAATTTTTTTCTCTTGCTTTTAATTTTCCGTCACTAGATGGCAGTAGTAATTAACAATAAATTAAGCTCTGGATTACTTAAATTTGTATACTCTATCCAACGAAAGAGTGTGTGTGTGTCCTGTTAAACTTCCTATTTCAATTGTTAGACATTTTTGCCAAAGTAGAATCATATTTCGTTGGACAGAGTATAGTAATCCAGAGCTTTACAATAAATTATAGTGCCTATAACACAGATGTGGCAATAATAGGACCTACAATAAACCACTTCACTATAAAACATATGCCAATAACCATGGTCTTTTGCATCCCCAATATTTTAAAAGAAAAATAACAATATTAATAGATAAGGTATAAATTTATATAATGCACAAAAACATAAAAATCCATGAAGTTATGCTAGGTTTTTATTAATCAATTAAGCCAAAAATCTCAAAGAAATAAATATGAAAACCTTTTTTATTTTACAGCAAAATATTTAGAAATTATTTTTGAATATACAAAAATATTTTCAAATATTTAAAATCATTTTTATCGAAATTATTTACACTTTATACAATTAAAAATGCATACTTTTAAAAATCATGCTTTATTTTATACTTATTTGAATCAAAACAATATTTTAATTATAAATATTTATTCTTATTATAATATGCTTTTTCATATTTTTAAATTAAACTTTTAGTTCCGCAACATTATTGGTCTGCCCCACAGTTAATGTGGAAGTTTACCCGACCACTCTTACTTAGTGAACACCAGGTGGCAAACAAATCCAAATTGTTTTCTTCTCGGGAGCATAGATAGAAAGAGAGGCACCGTTGATTAGTAAACATGGCGAATCGCACGGTAAAAGACGCTCATTCGGTGAAGGGCACGAATCCGCAATATCTTGTGGAAAAAATAATTAGATCGCGGATATATGATTCTAGGTATTGGAAAGAAGAGTGTTTTGCGTTAACAGGTAAATTTTAAACGGCCTTTCCTTCGTAATAAGTATTCATTGCAGGATCATTGTAACCTTTCAAGTGTCATCATTTTTCTTTCTAATTTTCTATAGCGGAGTTGCTTGTAGATAAAGCCATGGAGTTAAAATACATCGGAGGTGTATTTGGTGGAAATATCAAGCCAACCCCTTTTCTGTGCCTTGTGTTGAAAATGCTGCAAATTCAACCAGAAAAGGACATTGTGGTCGAGTTTATAAAGAATGAAGACTTCAAGTAAGAAGAAAATAAAACATTGATTGTTGATCTTCTCATATCACAACAGAGCATTCAGCAGAAAGCCAAATACTACTACTACTAATATAATAATAATAATAATAATAATAATAATAATAATAATGTTAAAAAATATTAATCAATGGTCTAATAAAACAATGAAACTGTTTAGAGTAATTGTATAGTGTAGTATAACCACAAGTGATATCTAATTCTAGAAGCAACCACAATGCTGGAAACCAAAGCTAAAATTTAAGAAAACGCATAGTCATGTTTTTAGACCCATTTTTCATGCTTATTGCTCTATAGCCTTCTTTGAAGAGCACGCTTGTGAAACATGTATAGCCTAATATGCCACACTTCAGAGGGATTTATCGTACAGCGAAGCTTCCCAATAGCAGACACCTTCGGGACCCTATAAAGTGTCCGTTATTCACAATTTTCCCTTTTCTTGTTGATGAACGGCTTTAAGGAGAGGCCGTGATTAGTGAGCTTTGTAAAAGCAAGCCAGCTCTGTGAAGTTAAGCAACACCAGGCACGGCTAATTACTGGATAGGTGACCATCAGTGATATAATCCTTATCCCCCACCCCCGTACTTCAGAGGCCACGTAAAGCCGTCATAGTAGTTGACCAAGGTTAGCTAATGAAGCACTTTCCATTCGCACTGCATTCAACGGAAATGACGGTTAGTGAAATTACGACGGATGGAGCAGAATGCTCGAAAGGTGCACATACACATAGCGGCTACATTTAGCCTCTCTCGAGTCCAAAAAATGTTCTCTCCAAAGTATAAATCAGACGACTCACTGCTGTGCTTTCGCTTAACTGCCATGTCTTATTTTCCTGTTGCTTGTGCTGACCAAGATATAAGGTCACTAACCAGGTTTCAGAAACCCGGTCACTTAACCAACTATTAACCAGACATGTCATAACGGATCTGGTTGAAATTTTAGGAGGTTAATCTACAACATTAATATACCTTCTGCGTAAAAGGATTTGAATCAATGGCCTTTCGTTTCGGAGAAAAATACAAAAAAATTTTTAACATTTACTATTGTAGTGCCAGATAAGCCAAGTGGAAAGAAAGGATTCAACTTAACAGCGGTGGCGCAGGCCTCTGTGATAGGCCTCTGTATTCAACTTAACGATTGCACATAGACCGTCAATAGTGCAAATAGATCTTTATTGTTTCTTTTTCATTTCACACATCAAATTAACATCCGTCTTCTGTTTTTTGGTTACTATGGAAACTGGTTTGGGGGGAAGGGAGGGGTGGAGAATTGATCCGTCATCGTATCATCATCACCGCCAATCACAGATCGGCAATGACCGCCCATGAAAATATTGTAAAACGCATTTTGCATGTTTTTTGACCTGTGATGTTGCTTATGTATGTGAATATTACTATGCAAAGTGCAAACAGATAATGGCGAAAAACAAAAAGACAGGAATCGAACTCGGGCCAGGAAATCACAGAGACCTGACATTTTTAAAGTTGAATACTTTTTTTCCCACTTGGCTTAACTGGCACTATAATAATAAACGTAAAAAAAAATTTGTTTTTCTTCCAAAACAAAAGGCCATTGATTCAAATCCTTTTACGCAGAAGGTATATTAATGTTGTAGAGATTGGACCTTGTAAAATTTCTACCAAATTCGTGATGACATGTCCGTGCAGTCCCTTTGTGAGCTGAAAACAAGGAATTTGTTCTAGGGTCCCACAATATTGTAGCAAGTTCACATACACGGATACCACTTTCATGCTTAGTGATAAGATTTTTGATTGCAATTGTGGCTCTAACAGCTTTTCTCTTAATTTGTTTTTCAACACTGTACTTTTTACCAATCATAACAATTTCACTATGAATTTTATGTTTGGTTTCCAAGGCAGTTCAAGTTCCAAGGCAAATTTTAATTGAAAATTTCGTTCAGATTTCAAGTTGTTCGAGTTTTGGGGCGTTCAAATTCCGAGGTACCGCTGTACTCGATTCTCTTTCAAGTTCGTTATAACCCCTACTACCGACTTAGCATCCATTGTTGCTTGTATGCATTATCCATGTAAATATTGGATACAAAAACGTTTGAATCAAATCAACTTGGAACAGTCTTGACGATAGTGTCTATGCCAAATGACATGCCACTGCCTATTGTATTGACATCCCAGATAATAAATGTGGCGAATAGAGGCTTTGCAGAAACATGATTACAAAAGAACAATGAAAGTAATTAAAGAATAACTCAAGAATGTTCTATGAGCCACTTCCACTTCAGTATCCGTAATCCTAAAAATATACCGCTGCCATCTAGTGATGATTTTTCTTAATCATTCCTGCCACTCAGGATAAAAATTAGCAATAAAATGTGAAAAGTTTTAATGTTATTGAGTTTTAAATTTCAAGCTGTGTGCAACCCATGATAATTCTCATAGAGATGCCGTAAATGGCTTACACCGGTTTAAGAAAGTCATTAAGTGCAGTCTGAAAAGATCGGTCCGCAAATCACCAGGAAACATACCTACAACTATTGAATCTGTTTTATCAGTATGGAATATTAGAAAGAAAGGTCATGTTTTTATTTACAGGTACGTGCGTGCTCTCGGAGCAATGTACATGCGTTTAGTTGGAACGTCACTAGATTGTTACAAATATTTAGAACCCTTGTACAATGACTATCGGAAGTTAAAACGACAAGACAGATTAGGCGGTAAGTATGACTTTGGCCACTGTTTTTTATGTTTTCTACTATCTACGTGTGATCTTTCGGGTGATGTTTTTCTTTTGTCTTGCAGTATTTGAGATAGTACATGTAGATGAATTTATTGATGAACTTCTAAGGGAAGAACGCATGTGCGATGTAATACTCCCTAGGATACAGGTATGGTTTAATTTCTGTACATCCTATTTATATGCGTTATATGTTCCCAAACGCCACGAGTGACTTCTTTTCAGAAACATGTGTACAATACCGTTTGTTCAATACTATTCTTTCTATGTGCTTGTGTTTCCTACTCCCTGCTTTCTTCTTAAACACCTACTTGACTCGATGGGTTTCATTTGAACACGCCTCGTATCAGTAACTCAATAGCAACAATACAGAGGGTTGTTAGGGATCTGTGGAAACAATTAGCATATTTAAACGTGGCTCACACGTTCATTTCACATTACGTGGAGTATTGTATTAAAATACTTAGTGTTCAAACAGCGAGCTAGAAACATTGAGTGATACCGCAGAAAATTGACAGGTATTGAGAGGGCTATGTAATAGTCCTTTCCGACATCAAATTCAGCTATTCCGAAAATATGAAAGCATGCGAAGCTTCGTAATTTTCAAGAAAGGGATATAAAGCCACTAAAAAAGATTGGCAAAACCAGAAGCGGCATCATTCCAGAGGGTGAAAAGCAGGCCAATCCGAGACCATCCACGAGTTGTACTCCTGACGTCGTCTGGAAAGTTCGGGCTCTTGTCACAACCCATCAACACAAGGAGCCATTTCACAGAAGGTAGGGACATATGTGTATACGGTAAACACAATTATCAACCGTGATTGATAATGACAGAAGAGCTGTGTTTATAAATTGTTGCCACACCGTGTTCAAGAGTGACAGGGCATCTGCTGTAAATTGTATGAACGATATCTGGCAGATGAAAAGTGGGAATTCATAGTCACACTAGATGAAGCGTATGTTTATTTAGGCGACTGCAACTAGAGCCAAGCCATTTTTTACCGCCCAAAGGGTTTTAAGGATTTCAAAAAATGGTACCGTGAATGCAAGGAGACGTTTTCAAAAGGTTTTGCGATCGTGGCAGGATACACCTACAATGGCAAGTTAAGTTTACACTCGAGTTGAGCCAAAGACCAAATTCAATGGCATATGCTTTCAGACTAATTTTCTAACCCTCATCTGTATGTGCAGGGTTCTCACCAGGTCCTTTTGAACGGGCATACTGCCCGGCTGAATACACAAACAACTGCACATCACTGCATTATTTGTTTTTTAATTTTTGTCCACCCGGCTATTTTATCTTTAAAATTTGCTTGGGAGTACACTGATGTGACATCTCGCTTGGCTGCACTAAGACAAGGCATCGAGTTCCAGGAACTTGCCTTCTCCTGGGACGCATGCAAGAAGATGCTGGAATCCACTCCATTCCATTCATCGACATACTCATCGCCCATGGATTTTGTAACTTTGGCCTACTTAAACGGGTCCTCGGAAAGAGACGACTGAGAACAGTGGAGGGTCTTTGGAAAGCCTGTCAACAGGAGTGGTTACGAATTGATCTTGATGTTCTGCGTTCCAGTCTCCTGCAATGGAAAATGTGATGCAGGGCAATAGCAGCGACGTGTGGTTACCAGAATAAACACCCTCGATGGTGGCGAACGGGGTTTTCCCACCTTTTCTGGCCCTCTGTAAATTGTTACCATAAAACCCTAACGATTCTCTGTAGGCCTAATACGTGTATATGATAATCGACTGCTTGTGCCTGCCTTAAGTGAATGCATATTAATAATTTTTATTCTTTTGATATTTTTTTTTTTCTTCAAGAAGCGTCATGTCCTGGAAGAAAGTAATGAAATAGAACCACGTATCAGTGCCCTGGAAGACGACTTAGATGATGTAGAATCAGAAGAGGAGGAGGAACCCAAAATTGTTAGTGATTTTTATAAATACTTTCTGAACCATTATCTATTGCACTTGCCGATCTTGAAATCAATCTTCCAATGGGGTTTCTTTAAAAAGACGTTGGCTGCGATGCAAAGAAAGTATAGCCAAGGGCTCAGTTTGGCATCATCAGCATTTTGGGATCTTTTCCCAGTAAGTAAGCGCTGCAGAGAATCAAACAATCTGTAATCATTTAGTGCGATTTCAGGGAGTAGGGTGGATAGGGAAGAATTTATTTCGCAGCCAAACTCTAACGGAAAGTTATTGGTGTGGGGATACGAAGAAGTATAAATGCAAACAAAGAGTAATGTCAAAATAAAGTGTTGTTTTTTTTTTAAGCACAGACAATGGTTCATTTCATTTGCGATAAATTGTTGATGCCAAGAGGAAACTGCAAAACAAAATAAAGTTCAGGGTTTTCAAATACTTGATCCTATTTTTTATCTTTTGCATTTAAAGGAAAGTAAGCCCTCCAATCAAGATAAGCACAGAGGTTTCAGGGACTTGGACAGACCACGAAGGTCTCTCTCGCCAAAATTTCGCCGTAGCCGCAGTCGTTCTCCTCATAAAAGGTTTGATTTCTTTAATATCTAACGATATGCACCTATGGGCTCGTAAGAAATAATTATGCTTTCATTAGTGATTTATGTTTTTTTAAAAGGAGAAAAATGGAAACAGGGATTCATTTTTAATTCTTCTTTTCAGGAGAAGCAGATCACCTAGAAGAAGAAGCAGAAGCCGAGAAAGGCGCAGACGTCGCAGTCGCAACCGAGATCTTAGAGACCGAGAAAACAGGGATCGGGACAACAGAGACAGGGAAAATCGGGATAGAGACAACAGAGATCATCGCGATCGTGATCACCGTGAACGTGATAGAGAAACACGTGAGAAAAGACGTAGATCGAAATCGCCAGGTAATTATTAGAGTTTAATTTGACTCGTAATTGGTTTGATTGTGTTAGAAAAGAATATGGGAATTTTCTGTTTTATGCCCTGTTCACAGTACCATTCTTGATCAACTGAAACGTGATCATTAACCAGATCAAGTCATATTCATGGTTGATCCCTCTAGAATCAGATACGTTTGCCATCACTTCTCACAATGGTGGGGTGGGGGGGGATTCCCTTTTGCTAAATATTTTAGAGTTGAACGAATTAATTGCACCGTTATGCCATGAATAGTTAGTGCAGAAGGAACTCCATTTGTTAAGAGCCAAAACAAGAAAGAAACAAAATTGTTTTTGATAATCGGAGAAGATTGAATCTGCAAAGTGCCTATTGCAAAAAAGCAACCTTATCACCATCTGGTGGCAAAAATTGCAACTCTGATCATGATCAGAATTTTGCTGTGTGAACACTTGGAGTTGTCAGTAAGGCTTGGTCATGTTTCACCATGAACATGCATAGGATGATCATCATGAGGAATTGTAATGTGAACAGGATCTATAAAAGAGCTGTCAATATTGAAGGGGGGGGTGGGGTTCTTGAATGACTAATATGGTTGTAAATCCACTTAAAAATGGGATATGAAAAGCAAAGATGACTGAAAAATGGCACAAATATTCCCAAGAGCTGTTTGCTCGTTTTGGTGAGATTGAACCGCGTGATTCATTGTAGAAGGCCAATCCTGTACTGCAATCCGAATTGTAGCTGTTTTTGCCATTGCACTTCGTCAGCATGACTGCAATGACCAAGCATACCAGGAAAGCCCCAGGGTTCGCTTACTGTCCTTGTTGACACTCATCTGGGAACCTCTGGTTCATCTGGAGGGAGAGTTGCTCAACTATTGCACATAGCCCGCCCCGCGCACATCTTTGCAGTCAATGTTCACATCTCACATCAATGGTGCGTTGTTCTCTGCAGCTTCCATGCCATTTATTCAGTCGCAGCAACGGACAAATGGCTCAATGTTGCAGTTTTGGAAATGCTACCACCCTTGGTCCTAAGGCCCATGATCATCCCATTGTGCAGATTGACAAATGGTTTGTTTTACCCACCACAGCAATGATTGGTGTGTGTAATCAGATGTCTCACCTTTTACATGTACCAAGTGAACTCTGGCCATATATAGAAAGGCATGCAACTTTTGTGGTGCTAGCTACCATGAAGTACGTTTTAATAGCCACTTTGGGATATTAAGTAGCATTTGGCTACTGGTATTGCTGCTAGATGTCATTCAGTTCTATTGGACTTGCAAATAGTTTATACAAGCAAGAAGTAGTTTAAGTGGAAATACGTGTTCCCTGTTATGTCTTAAATTGGGTGACTAGGAAGTCATGAAGTTCAGTGTAGATCTTGAATTTTTACATCTAGAAACTGACATTCGCTTTTTTCTTTTTTTGAAACTGAAAGTACAGTGATATGTAGGTGGCACCCCATCACTCGACATGGAAGAGTTGTAGGGTATAAACACATTGCTGCTGGTTTCTTCACGTGTGCTAGGTTGTGAAAAAAAGATTTTAAAGGTATCTCTCTCTGACCAACATCTTTGCTCAGATTAGAAAATGAACAATTTGATAGAAGGGGAGGCAGTTTTTTAATAGAAAATATTTATTATTTTGTGAAAGCGTCAAACGAAACACATTGCTCCAATATAGTTGGGTTCTGCGTTCAAACCAGCAAACTAATAAATTTTTTAATACATTCTCAATTCAATATTGCAGTATAGAGTTGGGTCGATACCCTAACTGTATTGATCGTTCACAAAATACAGGGTGATTATAATTAAAGTTACGATTTCAAAAATCGATAATTTGAAAACTACTTGTCGGAATGACCTGATGTTTTAGCAGAACAATCGTGAGGCAACGGAATTTTGTTTGGCAAAGGGAAAAAAAATAGTTCCAAAAACTGCCGATAGATGGCACTGACAGGATAATATCAGCAGAAAAACCAAAAATGGATTCGTGAAACGCAGGAATGTTGTTAGCCAAAAAGAAACAATAAAGTTCAGGGGTTTAAGAAAAATTTATTAGCGAAAAGACAAGAATACGTGTTTACAGCGACAACAGTGATAATGCCAAAAAAAAACAGCTTCATGGAACAAACATCTTACTGATGATTAAGGCAGAAGTTGTTCAATATGCTTTCCACCTTGTTCCGCTATTAATTGGAAGCGCAAAATGGCATGCTCCACAACAGATCTGAGGGTATCTGTGCTGATGCAGTGGATGTGGTGTGTGATGCTTGCCTTCAAGTCTGCTAGATTCTCAATCCACCCACTGTAAACAAAATTCTTCAGGTACCCCCAAAGCCTGAACTCTATTGTTTCCTTTTGGCTAACAACATTCCTGTGTTTCACGAATCCATTTTTGGTTTTTCCCCTGACATTACCCTGCCAGCGCCATCTATCGGCAGATTTTGGAACTATTTTTTTTCCCTTTGCCTCACGATTGTTCTGCTAAAACATCAGGTCATTCCGACGAGTAGTTTTCAAATTATCGATTTTTGAAATCTTAACTTTAATTATAATCACACTCGAGGAGAAAGGGATTTCAAAATTGTGACAAGAATGAACAGTTAATAGATGACCCAAGTTGCATAGACCTCGAGCATACTTGCGAGTAAAATTGAGAAAACTGGCAGAATTTATAAACCAGTAGTAGAAAATTTGTGTCTTGTGTACGAGACTACTCGAAGAGTTTTGAACTTTCTCAAATGAGGAGGAGAGAGATGTTTTCGTAAAAAAAATTTTCAACATTAATCAGCTGCGCCACTTTCAATCGTATCGTATCACTCGAATGCAGAAGAAATTCATGTCCGTGAAATGTCAAATTGTTGTTTCAAGCCATGTGTGATGAGTAACATTAAGATTATTCAACAAAGTTAACTCCAGAACGGCAAAATTTCTACCAAAAGCACACGCGTGAGATGCTAGAGTAACAAACACAAAATCGAGGGTAAATATTTTGAATCTTGAAAAAGTAAGCTAGAAATACACATGAAAAGAATGGCTGAAGTTTGGAAAATGTGTATGTGATTTTCAGAATCATAGCTGCATTTATTATTTGCCCTTAACACCTGTCATAGCTTTTGGCTGCCAGATGTTAGCCAGTAACTATTAGAAACTCGAGGTGATGCTAAATTTTGTCTTTTTTTTCTCTCTCTCCCATTTTAGGACATCGTAGGCATAAGGATGAAGATCGCCATAAATCTCACAAACACAGTCGCCGAGATCGGGACGACAGGGGCCACGACAGAAATCACGATCACAGCAGAGATCATCAAGACACTTCGAAAACCGCATTATAAACCTCTTATCATTGTCATCCTTTTTAGCATTCTAATAATTAAAAATGAAAACTTTTGCAGTAGAATTGCTCATTTTTATTACAAAAAATACATTTTTTAATATCTTCTTAAAAAAAATTAAAATAAACTGCTTTAGAATATCGTTCTTGCTGTTGGTCATCACAGTGGAATGAGAGAAAATTTATACACAAAAATTTCCTATAGTACAAGTAGGTTGTAAAAAAAAATTTCCATTCATAAAATAATTTAGCAGAAACTGGAAAAAAAATAATCTGGTACTGTTCAATGTTGTTGATAAAAAAATGTCCGTTCAAGCGACATTAGTGCACCACCGTTAGAAGGTTAGGCTTCAAGTTGGTCCTGCTCTGCCGATCACATGGCTAGATTATAACTTCAAATTGTTCAGTTCTTTTTTAACTGAAGTGACATATTTTTCAAGTTTCGGGGAGGCTTCTGCCCAGGCTGCAATCTCCTGCACAAAAAAAACAAGGCGGTTCTTTAGTAAGCAATCTTAATTGTGTATCTATACAGAAGAAAAGAATGTTAAGCGTTACCTTTGATAGTTGATTTCTTCTGAAGTAGAAGTGGCGTTTGATGGCTTCAGCAAATTCGGGAGGAGGATTGCGAATTTGTTCCTGTATGGCCCAGTAAAGGTTGTTAGAACGGATTTCTAGGAGGAAAAAAAAAAAAAAAATTCCACTTAATAAGGGAATGCTCTAAAAACCTAACAGAAGTCTGTGGTTAAAACAAATTACTTGGAATAACACTAAATGGAAGTTAAACAGATTAGAATTAACTGCTAATATGCATTAATGTTTTATTATTGAAAAAAATTCTGTTTTGAATGAAAACTAATGGAGTTTTTCCACAATTTCATTAGGCACGGAATGTCACATGTGCTCATTTCTGGTTAACCCAAAGCACAAGATAACTCGGTTCAAAAAAGTTAGGAGTTTGGGAAGTAAATTGTGGAAATTTTATCTCTGCAAGACAATATAACATTGAAATCAGGGGAAAGGAACATATTAAGGTTGGGGAGAATGAAGTGTTGCTATGCATGTTATGAAACAGTCCAGTTAGTTTCAAAAAATGATATTAAATTAGAAGTGTTGGGGGATCCTACATTTTCGAATGTTTGAAGATCAGTCAAGTCTGCCTAGCATTGCAGATGAATTGAAATAAAGAGCCAATCAGTTTTCCCTTTGTTCAGCCTACAAACTTTCTCACTATTTATTTACTTTAATTTTTACAATTTACCTTTCGGGGTCCATATGGCCGATAAGGCCGACAAGTAGGTCCCCGAAGGTAACCAAGATAAAACTAAGTACAGAAAATAATTAATAACAATAAAGACAACAAACAGAGAAAAGAAACAAAAAAATGGGATTTAAATTCAAGGTAAATAATTAGACATTAAAAAAGTTCGAATTGCTTTCCTAAATACGACATAAGGAAATAATGAACATATATTAGTAGGAAGCTGAGACCAGCATCTGACCCCGGAATATGAAACACATCTACGCTCAAAGTTCTTCTTAGTTAAGGGCAGGCTGATCGCAGTCTTGTTGCGAGTAGTATAATTATGAACATCAGAGTGTTTCCGTATGGAGATGGGAGATGAGAGAATTAACATTTGATTAATAGATTTGTATATAAAAGAACATATTTGAATGAAATAGATTTGGCTAATAGTCAAAATTCCTAGAGAAGAAAAAAAGTGTGAAACAGTATAAGGTTTAGGGAGTTTCAAAAGGGTACGGAGAAACCATTTCTGCAGTTTAAGAAGTCTAGTGAGATTATAGGAGGTAGTGGACCCCCAAAAGATAATGCCAAAGCATAAAGAACAATGAATCAAAGAATAGTAAAGGAGTAATAAAATATGTTGTGGGAGGAATTGGAGTCCTGAAATCATTCCTTGATTTTTATTTAATTTAATGAGTAAGATGTCCACATGCTTATCCCAGGATAAATCGTGAGATAAAGTAAGGCCTAGGTATTTAAAAGAGTTAGTAGTGTTAAGGAGATGAGAACCATAGGAATGCTACGTTTATTACGCTGATAAAAGAACATAAGTTTAGATTTATCGACGTTAACTAATAATGAGTTGGCGGAATTCCACAATTTCAAATTGACTAGCAGGTGGTTAATTACAGAAATAAGATTCGTGATATTTAGGTCAGAGAATAAAAAGGTGACATCATCAGCATAAAGTATAGAAGGAATAGGAGAAAGAGCCGTAATTAAATCATTGATAAACAAATTGAAAAGAAGAGGAGAGAGAATAGAACCCTGGGGTAAACCTTGATTCCTGACTAAGGTTGTCGAAGTCTTATCGAAAAGAACCATGAAGTAACAACGGTCCGTTAACAATTCAGTCAACCAATTGAGAGGGAGGCCTCGAATATTGAAAAAAACAGATAGTTTGAAAAACAACAGAGGAAGTGGGATAGAGTCAAAAGCTTTAGAGTAATCTACAAAAAGCGTAGCAACATATTTGTTTGCGGACATTTCGGCTGATAAAAACTCTAAGAGATCAAATCGACATTGCGATTCGGCATAAACCCATGTTGTGAAGAATTGATGAAATTGTTAATATAAATGAATTGAGAAAGGCGGGAGTAGAAAAGTTTCTCAAAAATTTTCGCGAAAATCGGCAAGGTAGAAATAGGGCGATAGTTCGAGTAATCATTAGGGTCACCTTTTTTAAAAATTGGGAAAATTATTGAGACTATCTCAACATATTTGGTGCCATTTCCGACTGGCTTTGAGTATCACGTGACACAAAGGGAGCATTCTGCTGCTGTAAAAGAGTTGATTAGGGTGTGATAACTGCTGCTGCTAGTGCTATCCATTAAGCTGCATTTTAGGGGCTCATGCTGCCTGGTCTCCCGCGTTTTGCACGTAACCAAAACAAGAATGTCAAATCATAGTGAGAAAATCTACAGTGGACGAATAAATATACCAACTAGAAAGAGTCGTTCAGATGATGTAGGGAAGGGGGAACCTCATGGTTCTGGTTTTCTGTCTTTAGTTCATTTTTAGTAAATTACAGGTTCTTACCAACCAAAAACTGCTTTCTAGGGTCCATTTGTTAGTTTATGCAGACTAAGAGGCAATTCGGTTTGTTCAGTTTTTCTTTCCATGGCAAGCATTGAGTTTGTCCACGTTGCTAAGAATTACATGGTTATTATTTTTCCTCTTTATAACAACTCTTTACTGCATGAAAATGGTTTGTTTTGGTGCTAAACACAATTCAGTATCCAGTTCAAATTTGGAAAAACGTTGTTGTAGTATAAACAATTGTTGCATGTGTAATTCAGCTACCATATAAGCAATTTTAGTACAGGGTGAGTCAAAAATCGCAGTACACCCTGTTTTTTCAAAAACCTTGCAGGAATTGGGAAATCGGAATATTTCAGTAAGGTATGGGTGAGGTGGTCTATCTGTTACGGTATGTACTGAACATGGGCGCCATTTTGAATCTAAGTCAATTTTTTTCAATTGAAAGGGGGTTGTGTGATATATCAAATAACATGAGCATTTTCTGACAATTTCATTCCTGTAAACAGATTTGAAGTAGCAGTTAGGGTTCAAAAGTTACAACACATTTTGTTTCATTTTGTAGCAGGTAACTGAAGATGGCTTTGACCACGGAGGAGAGAATTGAGGTCACTTTGATGTCTGGAGAACGAAGGTTCCGTGTCATAGCTGCAGATTTTAACAACCGGCACCCAGAAAGACCTCCAATTTCACACAACACTGTCAGGTGCTTAATTAAGAAATTCCGAGAAACTGGGACTGTGGTTGACAAGGCACGGAGTGGCCGTCCAATAAGTGCTACTGACGAGACAACCTCAACAATGGTTTTGGCGTCCTTTGTCAAGAGCCCACAATGCAGCACACTAAGTTTGTCAGCAGAATGTGGGATCAGCCAGTCATCAATCATACGAATCCTTCATGCTCATCAATGGCATCCATTCAAGATTCAGATATTCCAGCACCTAGGAGAGGATGTCCCAGACAGATGTATGCAGTTTTGCACGTGGGCCCTAGAGCAACTCGTATATGCAGAGAAAATCAGAAACCAGCAACGCATTGAAAAAGAGGGACACAGTGTGCATGATGATTGGGTTCAGTGCCTTCAAATGTACCTTGACCAAGAGGGACACAGTGTTGAACACATTAAATGACTGTCCTTTATGGAGAACAGTCCAGCCTGTAATTCCAAACAAAATGTGTTGTAACTTTTGAACCATAACTGCTACTTCAAATCTGTTTACAGAAATGAAATTGTCAGAAAATGCTCATGCTATTTGATATATCACACGACCCCCTTTCCATTTAAAAAAAAAAATGACTTAGATTCAAGATGGCACCCATGTTCGGTACATACTGTAAAAGATAGACCACCTCACCCATACCTTACAGGTTTTACCTTACTGTACCATATTTAGATTTCCCAATTCCTGCAAGGTTTTCGAAAAAACGGCATACCGTGACTTTTGACTCGCCCTATAGACCTCCATTATCCAACAGGGGTCGGGACCGGGACAATGACTGATGTGGGAAACAATGGGTAATACGAGGGGAAGTCAGGAAGTTATAAATGGATGTAGAAACGAAACAAATACGAGTAGCGATTTGAAAACTACTTTTGTTTCTCCACATAATCTCCCTGTACATTGAGGCACTTGTCCCATTGTTTCACAAGCCCCTCAAAACCACTAAGATAAAATTCTTTGGGCTACTGCTGGAAATGGAGGTGGCAGGGTTAATGAAATGACAAATGCCTTATTTCTTGTTTCCGTATCACTTCTTGACCTTTCTTTATTTACTTAATCCTGTTTAACGTTCGTCTGTGTTTAGTTTCAGTCAACCACAAATTAAGGTGCATCTTTTAACAGCTGAAGACATTACTGTAAACTTTTTGGACGAACTGTACAACACAAGCACTGTCTAAGTTTCAGAAGTTGCTTTTCTTCAACACCGTTCCAAGATTAATTTCTCCAGAAGTAGCATATGAAAAAGAAAAGGAAAGGATAACTACTACCGATTTTACCTTCGTTATAAAGACGGCTCTCGTGAGTCCCACGAGGAGTTCCGATCAATGACTCGTAACCAGGTTCATTAAAGTAAGGTTCGGGAATAAAAATAAAAGACTGAATCGAGACCAACACCTAAATTCAAAAAAGAATAATTTAACTATTAGGATTGTATCAATGCAAAAATAAATAATTAACTGACAATCATAAGGATAACTTAAGCATTAAAAGACATTATCCTACAATAACGGAACGACAGTGCACAGGATGGCAAAAATGAAATTTTATTTTATTTAATTTCTTGTTGTACCTCCATGTGCTGAAGTTATGTCAACCACCATCCTGGGCATACTTACTACAAGGATATGATAAACAGCTAGTATTTGGGTTCATTTATGCTGCCACATCTACGGATGTGGATCCCTGGCCCTCACTCGATGCTCAAACTTGTCCCATAAATGTTAGATTGGGTTAAGGTCAGGGCTCTGTGCAACAACAGGTGATTGACATTCGTATCTGTGACACTGTCTGGCAGAAGCTCAAAGACGACATGATGTAACAATCCTCGTTATGTAAAAATGTAACAAACCTCATTACGTAAAATTCCCACAGTGTCTTGAGGATCGTCCAACGGGGCATGCATGTTCCAATGCCATTTCTTCACAATAACACCAATAGTTGAAACATGGCTGTGATTCGTGTTCCCAAAATTTCACAGAAAGATGTGCCCACAATATGGCACCAGATTATTGCTTAGTTCCCTTTGTTTCAGCCATTCTCTATCTACAACATTACACGAGCAACTTACCACATCAACAGTTTAAGATCACATCAGTCGATGTGTGAGCATGTTTTACATGGGTCAAGCTTCATATAACTTAGGTGTGTCTGTTCCATTATTGCAGGGCAGTGTAAAATAAGCTTCAATTTATTACCTGCAATAGAGTCGACGTCTCGTTCCATATTTCACTCTTTTGACCTGACCACGTTCCAAGAAGAGACAAGCACACTTTGCCACATCTGCAGAAGTAAATAGATAAAAATCAAAATTGAAAAAAACTTGAATTGTTCATATTACTAAAATTACTAAGAATGTGACCCTCGATGTTAAGAGGAAGAATGTGGTTTATGCATGATGGTACTCCCAGACATTCTCGATTTGGAAAAGACCACTAACATCTACCACAAATGTTGGATAGGTAGAGGTGGACCAATTCCATGGCTTGCAGTCACCCAATCTCATTCCAGTGGAATTCTGTCTGTGAACACCTCAAAGCCCTCGTGTATGCAACAAAACTAAAATATGCAATTGTGGAGACGCTACATCAACATATTGTAGATGCCTGTGAAGCCATTATCATCATGAGATCTATGAAATGGATGCATCAATGGATATTTCAAATATTTACTCAGACTTTAAACATGATGCACAATAACACAACATACTGAGCAGTTGCCAAAAATTCATGGATGGGGTATATGCAGTGGCTTTCACAAGCCACAAGTGAAAGTCCCGTGTGAGTTACCACAAAGTCCCGATACATTTTCTCCATAGAACATCACAAGACTTAATGAGAACTCCAAGTACAGTGCTGGTGTACAGTGCCACCTATTCGTTTCGAGCGATGCTTTCCTAAATAAATCTGGTTCAGCATGATGTCCTCTACCTCCTCTTAAAGTTCGTTTTTGGAGTTTTGAGACACCCCATACATTTACTTTTTCTTGTTCCCCCAAGAAAGTTTCTTCGCATACCAGGTTTGGAAGCCCTAATCTAAAATGAATGAACAAAACTTCATACCATGAATCTGTTTTATGAACTCATAGACGAGAGTCTGTGTTAGGACCCCTGCTGTTCATTGTGGCCAATATCGTTAAACGATCACAATTTTAATATGGAATTAATCAGTTACATGGATGACAAATCTTTGTTTGCATCTTGTGAGGCACATGAAGCCATCGATAGACCAACCATATATTAAAGCTCAATTGCAGCTAAAAACATTCCCAAGACTTGCATTATCTGTTTTTATTTCAATTTTGTAATCTTTTTCTTTGTCTTTCAAACCTTTTCCCAGTGGAATGCTTAAGAAAGAAATAAAAATAAAAAACAAAACTAAGAACTTGTAAGCACTTACTGATATAAATTTGGATTAAATCTAACAGTGCCTTTTCCAGTTGTTTGTAAGTGCACACAAGGTGGTTTGGCTGGAAACTGGTCTG
This sequence comes from Rhysida immarginata, assembly GCA_023313115.1. NCBI lineage: Eukaryota > Metazoa > Arthropoda > Chilopoda > Scolopendromorpha > Scolopendridae > Rhysida > Rhysida immarginata. The sequence goes on along the minus strand of JAHWFO010029187.1, from coordinate 1,781,946 downwards.
GAAAGTAAATATCAAATAAATAGCATCCACCCGAATATGGCGTTCCTTCAGGTCTAAAATAGAAAAATAGGAAATAAAATGTTAAAAGCATTATGAAAATATAATAACCATTTACTCAATATTGACAAATAGGAATTATAAAAGAAAACTTAAAATAAACAATATAGAAGGTTGATTACGATCTTTGTTAATGATTTATTGTGTGAACGCTACGTGCACATGACAGAAAGCACGTGAAACGATGCTACCACATCCGCATTGTCGAGTTTCATTCAAAAGCATACATAAATATCATGAAGAAATGTTTCTGGAAATCGGACCTTCTGGAAGGGTACATTACTGCCCTTGTGACTCGGCACTCTTACAGACCGAATATGCATTGCTGTAGTTCCAATACTACATTCTTATACGTGAAGGTGATCTACCAAATTCCATGAGGCACAGTCCACAGCTTCTTCAATTGTTGCTGATTACAGGGCAATGCACGCCTATTGCTGAAAGCCTGCTATCGTTTGGTACTTTTAGGTCACGTTCTTCTCAAACCAATGCGAGAGCGTTACATAATTATCGAGGGGGAAGGGAGGGGGGAAAGAGGGTCTGAAAGTGCATTACAGGTACATTGCAAGTGGGAGAGAGGAGTTAAAAATGAGCCAATTTTGCATTAGGTAATTTATGGACAACCCTTTACGAGAGAACTCTAATATTGTAGTGCATACTTTAAAAAAGGAAAACTTCTGCACGAAATGATTTTGCTTTAAAAATTGGAAAAAATTAACTTCTTCCCATTACTTTCATATTCGAGACCCCAAATATAAATATAATCAACATTCAAAAACTTTCAATAACAAATAAAAAATTTAACATTTATTTTAAAACCTATTAAAAATGAAAATTAGCTTACCCTGTAATCATTACTTTCAAAAGGGTATAATTTTCTTCATCCTAACAAACATTAAGTGAAAATTACATTATTAAAATTGTAATTAATAACAATGATAACAACAATATAGCATATAGAAGTTAAAACATAACAATGAGCTAAATACAAAATTTGAAACATTATTATGCCCTCAACGACCTGATATACATAAGAACATACTGATAAATACATAAAAAGAGAATTTAAGCAAATAAAATTGAAGAAACAAAAGGTTAAATAACGAGTGTCATAATTCTTTGCATATTCAAGCAAATAACGTTTCTTTAATTTACGATCATGTTAAACGCAGCGATCATCAATAGTCAAACTGTTCTGTATAAACGTCTATTTCTTCATATTCTATTGCTAAAGCATTTCTACGTAATCATCTACTGTTGAAGTGAACGATTAGCTACTAACAATTAGCTTTGACAACAATGTCTAATAGAAATACTGTATTGAAATTCTTAGGTCTAACAGGAATTTGCTCAACAGAAATTAGCTATGGATATTACAAGTTGTTGGATTATATCACATACCATATCCAAGCAGTCAATGTTTCCAATGGGACCATAAGGTACATTTAGAATATATATTACTAACCAATTCAGAGTATTATTAAGTACCGAATGGTACTTTATGCTATCAGTGTGGGGAAACGTACATCCGTCTGTCTGTAACTAACTCCTCCGAGGCTATGAAAGATTTTCAAAATCTGTTTTCGTCAGTCAATGAATATGGTTCATGGCACGAACCAATCACAAATATTATCTAAATCTGTTCAATAGCATGTGCACAAATAGGACCTTCATGACCCCACCTAGCAATTTTCAATGGAGAGATATATTAAGTAATATATATAACAAATCGTAATGACGAGATAGAAGTGGATATAAATTACTATTTTCGCCAATTGATAAATAGGGTTCCGAGAATGAACCATTTTGAAAATGGTTGTAATTGAAACAATGGCACGTGCCACCCTCAAAAATTTTCAATGATAAGATATGGCATGTAATATATCAAACAACTTGGAATGATGTGTCATAAATGAATACAAGGTAAAATTAATGATAATCCAAATTGGTTCAAAGGTACATGGTTTAATGGTATCATTGTGGTCCATTAGAAACTTATAACGTTAACATAGGGCGATTAAAAATATGGTTCCGCGAATGGTTTAGTTTAACCTTTCGGTACTTAGTTATGTCATTCCTTAATGGTTCATTAATTACTCATTATATTCATTCATGACACGTCATTACGAGTTCTTTGATATACAGTAAAACCCCATTACAACATACCTCACGTTAACATACATTTCAGAATAACGTACAAATTTCAAATCCCCGTCCCGAACGTAGGGATTTTAATGCTAAAAAGTTTCAGAATAACGTACCTCACTTTAACGTACATTTCAGAATAACGTACTAATTTTACATCCCCTTGGTTAAATTATCCCTTCAGTACAACGTACATCGTTCACATGTCTTGCACTGATTGGTCAATGCAACCCATGCGAAAGTTGCAAATGGGCCAATGGGCTAATTAAGCAGAGTTCACATTTCATTGGTTGGTCAGTATAGCATATATATACTGGAATCTCTGCATGCTACTCAGTCTAGCATGTTCGATTGTCGATTGTCGCATGCTACTCAGTCGGGATCCAATTGTGCTGCAATTAGATTAGAGACCTTCACTTGACGGACGATTGCCCATCTTCAATACTGCAAGATTGTGTGTTTGTTTATTTTAATTTATGTGCATGTAACAGGGTGACTAGCGATCGGGATAGGTACGGGAATGTAACCGGGAAAAGTCAGGGAATTTTTTGTAAATGTGTTAGTCTGATCATAAATTCAACATTTTTCTACATATTATACAGTCGGTTTCAAAAGTTTGGGATATCCCAAACATATCAGTGATGCTTGCCATTACACTTTAAGTAATGAATTCTAATATATTTTTAAACGAACTTTAACAGTTGGGATTTATATTTTCATCTATTTACTATGTTTATACAAAATTTGAACACAATAGCTTTATTAGAAAATAAATGGTTTACAATTTTTTAAGGGCGTTTTGTTTCAAAAGTCAGAAATTTTGTTCAAAAGTTTGGGATATTAAACTTTACCACCTGGTAAAGTCGCCTTTTGCTCGAATTACGGCTTGAATTCGCTTAGGCATACTATGAACCAGATTTTGGCATGTCTCTAGAGAAATCTGGGACCACACTTCTCGGATGCAAGCCATCAGATCCTTTTTTGTTCTTGGAGTAACTTGTCGAACTCTTTTCTTCATAATTGCCCACAAGTTCTCTATTGGATTAAGGTCTGGTGAGTTCCCTGGCCACTCTAAGACGTTGCTTTTCCTTAAAATAAGCCTGTACTTTCTTAGCAGTGTGTGCAGGTGCGGAATCTTGTTGAAATATGAAATCATCTGATGAACACAACGTTTCAATGCTTGGGATGAGAAAATATTCCATCATTTCCATGTAAACCTCAGTGTTCACTCGAGAACGAATAAAACACAATTGTCCTACTCCAGCACTGTTGAAGCAACCCCAAATCATTACTTTAACTGGATGCTTCACGGAGCAGTTGACAGATGTTGGATGCTGTTTGTTTTTGGAATGAATCCACACACGATCATTCTTGTTCAAATCCAAACAAAACATTGATTCATCACTGAAAATCACACGTGACCACATGATAGGTGACCAGTCGACATATTTTCTCGCCCAGTCAAGACGTTTTTTCTTCTGGGCATCAGTGAGCTGAGGTTTTTTTACTGCAAGATGTGATCGGATATCCATCTCCTGTAGATGACGATACACTGTGGGATGCGAAACTTGCTTCTGTGTAGCATATGATAGATCATTTGCAAGCTGCCGTATTGTTGTACGAGGATTCTTTCCTACAATGTTCTTCAGCACTTTCATGTCTCGGGTGTTGAGTTTCCTGGGGCGTCCATGACGTTGCTTTGGCCTCAGCGACTCTTCTTCTCTCCATTTTTTCAAGATGCGACTGACAGTATTTTGCTTCCTATTGACTCTTTTGGCAATTTCAGTCTGGGTTAACCCTGCAGCATGCAGTTCAATAATTTTTATGCGATCGTCTTGAGAAACTTCCGTAGTCTTTCCCATTTTTCTGTTCTTTTTGAATTCTTGCTCTTAACTTATATTATGCCTCTTAATTAGTATGCAATTTTATATTTCTTTATTTAAGGGATTATAGATTAGAGGGACATAGGAAGAGTAAATATTTCTATAGATATTTTTTTGATTTTTTTTACGATATCCCAAATTATCCCAAACTTTTGAACCATGTTTGTGACTTTTGAAACAACACGCCCTTGAAAAATTCTAAACCATTTATTTTCTAATAAAATTACTGTGTTCAAATTTTGTATAAATATAGAAAATAGATGAAAATATTTGTTCCAACTGTTAAAGTTGTAAAAAACAATTATTACAATTCATTATTTACGATGTAATGACAAGCATTACTAGCATGTTTAGGATATCCCAAACTTTTGAAACTGACTGTATATGCTATTGTGTATTTGTATTGAATAAAATAAAATGCATTCATTTATTCTTATGTTTTTCTATGAATATATGCATTTTTCACAAGCCCCTCCCCTCCCCCCAGTTTCAGTATAACGTACACCTCAGAATAACGTACAAATTTCCAGGTCCCTTGAAGTACGTTGTAACGGGGTTTTACTGTATTACATCCCATATCTTAGGACTGAGAGTTAATGGTACCATAAGGTACAGTTAGAATACATATTACTAAACCAATTAATACTATCATTAATTACATGTTATATTCATTCATTCATGATGTGTCGTTACAAAATTTTTGATATATTACATACCATATGTTAGCATGGAAATTTTTAAGGGGTATCCTAATGTTTCCATTACAGAACGTACTATAGTACCTATTCCGACTATCTCGACTTCGAATGTGCTGTCCCATGTTGGTGAGAACATAACATGAAAACATTAATTCGTGTTCAAGTTATGATACTAAATAATAAGCTCCCTAGTAATAAAGAAATCTGCATGTGTCTTTTCTATAATAAATAAATCTTCCCTTTCTATAATAGTCTATCACGTGCATCCTGCATGTACACTATTCTACAACATGTCTCTTCTCCATCGAATGGACGTCTGGACAAACCAATCACATAAGCACTTTTCTACCAAAACGTGCTAAAAAGATATCAGTCTTATTTCGCTTCTCTTCATTTTTAATCAAATGACATATCGCATATCATATGTTGCCATTTTAAAACATCTATGATTCTAAGACTGCGTAACAGTCACCTCCATAAATCCAACCCAACTTGGACAATCTGTTCCAAACTTCATAGTAAGGTAGATGTTGCCTAGAGAAATCTACACTGAGTTAGCAAAACGCTTGGGATAGAAGCACACTGATTGATGGGCATGGCTCACGAATTCACAGGGGTAACGGATTCTGGGAATGGACCATTAGACGTTGTGGGAAGAGCTTGGATAAGTGATTAATCAGAAATGGCACGTAGTCGCAAGTTGACGTCTTTTGAACGGGGTATGATAGTAGGTACCTGACGCATGGGATGTTCCATTTCGGCAGTGGTGCAGGAATTTGGCTTTCCCCGCTCAACTGTCTCCGGGGTGTATCGGGAATGGCTGGATGAAGGCATCACAGTCCACAGCAGGCACCATACCGGGCGTCCAGCTGCCCTGAATGATCGTGACCGGCGACACCTGGGACAAATGATTCAGAGAGACAGGAGTGCAACAGTGCAGCAAATCACAGACCAGTTCAATACTGGCCGCACTAGAAACGTCTCTCGGTGGACAATCCGTCGGAATCTGCATGCCCTCGGGTTTGGCAGCCGTCGCCCTACACGGGTGCCAATGCTTACCCAGAGTCATCGGACACTCCGGCGTGCATTTGCCACCAACCATCTTGGCTGGACTCTGCAACAGTGGCGTAACGTCATATGGTCAGATGAGTCACGATATCAACTGTACTACGCTGATGGGAGGCACAGTGTGTGGCGCAGACCTCACGAAACGATGGATCCCGCATGCCAACAGGTGGTGGTGCAGGGTGGTGGGGCGTCAGTGATGGTCTGGGGTGCATTTTCCTGGTTTGGAATGGGCCCTCTGGTTATCCTGGACCAAACGTTGAATGGTCCACGGTATCGTCAACTCATCGGAGACCATCTGCACCCGTTTTTGACATTTCAACACCCTGACGACGTAGCAGCCTTTCAAGATGACAATGCTCCACCCCACGAACGGGCAGCAACTATCTTCGGCTCTGCAGACTATCTGGTGTCAACTGCCTCCAGAAGTGTACCAGGGACTTGCAGACTCACTACCACGCCGTATTGCTGCACTCCACAGGGCCAGAGGTGGCCTGACCAGATATTAAATAACTATCCCATGAGTTTTGCTAACTCAGTGTACATCCACATAGGACGCTACATTCCAAATTTCAACTTTCTACAGCATAAAATGTAGAAAACATGAAGGGGACAGACTAATTAATTAGTCAAACATTAATTAGAATTACAAAGCTGAATAGGGAAGGAAAAAAATTTCTTTAACCTGGACTTGAACCAGGGACCATGCCTTTAAACAGCACAGGTCTAAAAAGTCCAACTTGTGGAATTTTTCCTTCCCTCTTCTACTTTATAATTATACGTTTCAAGAATGTCTTCAGTCTCATAATTTTCTCTTTGGGTTGATTTTTCATTGATTTATCTGATGGTTTTAAGGCAAGGAGGATTCCGATTTGTGGGTCGGGGACCAGCTTTGGCTGTCAAGCTGCCTTGGTGACTTCAAGGAACTCCACATGGACGTATTGTTAACAGCTTGGCAGCTCATTGTCAGCCGAAGCTCAACTCAGCTCATTAGAGCTGCACTAGCGAAAGGATTTTTTCCCTTCTCTTTCTGACTTTGTAATAAAAACTTTCTAATATGGATAACCTACTCGTATTTGCTAATTAATGAAACCCCTATGCAAGATATTTTAGTAATACAATAGGAAATTCCATGTTCCAACAATGAGTCTATCTCAATGATGACAGATTTAGAAAACTACATCTGTAACAAGAACATCAATTTTTGTGCAGAGTTTATCTTTATGACTTAACAAATAAAAAGCGCATTCTTACCATACGTATAAAAATTGAAGAAGATAAATTTAATGGAAGGGACTTCGACAGATTTGTCAATTCCTGGGCGATACGAAGTAAAGGTGGTTGTGAATGGGCTTTTAAATATTCTTTTGCAAAATAATGAGAAATGCTACCCGAAGCTGAGTTAAAAATAAATAATAAAAAAAAATTAACAAAGAAACAAAAATACTAAATTGCAATAATAAGAAAAAGTTATCTTGAATGTAATGTAAAACAAAGCTAACGAAACGAGAAGAGTCTAGTATTAGCAAGGTTTTATATTTGGGAATTAATCTCATGTTAACAATTTGAATTTGGAACAAGAGGTTTAAATCCTCTTTTGCTATTGGCCACTGATATATCAGAAAGAGATAGAGACAAACTTAACCCAAAGCTACAGGTGTCCCAAAAAGGACTGACAGTTTAAAACTGGAATAGAGACAAACTGTGACAGTTATTAAAGTTATTCTCGTAGGAGATTAATATGAGAGATCAGGGGTTTGTTTTCGTACATTTCCTTTTGTTTTCAGACTACACCTAGTGACATTCTTCACAGCCTGCACATTTGGTGCCATCATGGCCGATCGTGAACGTCCAACAAAAATTATTATTATTATTTTTGGCTTTGACAAACGATAGCCTCTATCCGAAACAACAGCTGTTTGTTTTCAAGGTCTTACCATTCTGCCCAATTTTAACTAAATTGGAGAGATGCAAAGAATTGCACTCTATATGGAAAAAAAAGCATTTGGACACTTGACGAAACATGCAAATTTTCCATGCTTGTTAACGTTGTATGCTCCATATATAAGATAAGTCTCCCTATTATAAACTTAGTTAGCTGGAAGAATGCAATGCCACACAAAAGGTATGGCGATTGGGTGCCATATCAGCAACGTTTCAATTCGATAAATTGCAAGCACTCTAGAGATTCCAAAATCAACAGTAATCAATGTGATTGAAGAATGAAAGAATAGTGTCACAACTACTGCAAAACCGCTTCCTGGCAGGCTTCATAAAAATGACAGATTGGGCTCAGAGAATGTCGAGACATGCTCAGAAAATCATGCCAGTCCTCTGCAGCTGATCTAACATCTGAAGTTGAAAGTGCCACCGGACTTTGTGTTTGTATAAAAACTATCCAAAATGAGCTGCATTCAAGAGAATTTTCATGGTAGACAAGCTGCACACAAGTTTTCATCACGCTTGTAAATGCTAGAATCGTGAACGCAGATTTGTGGAGCGACGATTCACAATTTACACTTTGAAAAAAGCAGATGGACGTGTATGGGCGTGGTGATTACTTGGAGAATGATTCCATCCAGAATGTCCTGGAGGAGGGTCTATAATGATTTGGAGCAGTTTGAGTGAAAACAAGAACTCTACGAACTACCTCAACATTCTGAACAATTCTATGCCCCTATCCTGTGGCAATTCTTTGGTAGAGACCTGCGTCATTTCCAGCAAGACAATGCTCCGTGCTACTCTGCAAGTGTTGTAACAGAATGGTTTGGCCGGCATGATGTCTAACTTTTGGACTAGCTAGCCCATAGCTCAACCCGAAAGAAAGCCTTTGGGACGAATTGGAGTGTAGAATTAGTAGTTTGGAATATAGATTTTCTTCACTGCTTGCTTTGGGATTTGCTTTACGGAAAAAAGTGAAAAAGATCCCAAGCAGTTTTCCAGAATTTAGCAGAAAGCATATCACAAAGGATAGCTGCAGTCATTACAACAAAAGGTAGCCATACAACGTATTAATTTAATAAAAAAAACAAAAAAACTGAACGTTTAAAACCAAGCATGTGTCCAAATACTTTTTTCCGTATAGTGTATCCGACTTATGACCTTGTTTATCTATGTCTGCAATGGATCAATGCACTGATGTTATTAAAAAACATCAGCATTACTCTCAAGACTGCTTCTAAACATTGAGATTCTTATCCCCCACCCCCTCTTCTTTATGTAAAGGAAACTTATCAAAGAACGTGAATATCTGTGAATATGGGATTTCATGTGGTTAATAAAATTATAGAAACATATCACTTACTGGAAAATGAAAAATTAATAAACTGCAAATCTTTCAAATTCTTTTGGTATAGCATTTCTTCCACATTCTACAAATTTTAAAAGAAAATTATATTATTTGCTTGAAATCATCTAAGTCTAATAAGAAGTTAATGAAGTAATTCTATATATAGTAAAAGGTCTTTAACACAGCACTCAATGGTTCAGAGTGTTCGATGATCTGGAAATTGGGGAAAATAGTCCAAAATTTTCTTGGAATTAATTTACACTGTTCTATTGCTCTGGAATAAGAGTAACCAGCGCCAGAAAAGGCTACAATTCAATTTTTGAGGGCATTCTGGCAGCAAACTTGAAAATGAAGAATGAAATGATAAGTTCGATTATAAAACTTGTAAAATTTCACGAAACACATGCATTTCAGACCCATGCTACAACGTTTTAACAATCGTCACCATAAACATGAAACAACCCTCCGTATTTCAGTAATTTTTAGTTTTCAATAGGTCCCTTCTTACTGTATGATTAACCTTAAATCGAAGCAAGGAATAAAAACTTAGATAGGAATAACGGAATTACATAATTGGATTACTGTTGAGCCCACAAACGGGACTTGTCTCCATTAGCCGTAAATTTGCTTCTTGATTTTAAGCATCTCATAGGTATCTACTAATGTACAGGAAGGCTCAAAACCTCCATACCAAGATAAAATATCAATTTCTCAGCTAATAGCATGTAAAATTGTTTGAAAATTGTGTGATACGTTCACTGCAGCAAGGCATTTTGTTTGAAATGATTTTTATATCATTTTGCAGATTTAAAAAATGGCCACCTAACACCATCGAGCAGCAGCTTTCCATCATCAAACAATACATTTGGGAAGCCGAAACACGAGACAAGCATCCCAAGTGAAGTTTGGAGTCAAAGTTGGCTCAACTTAGCAAACAAATTCAGGACGACAAGTTCTGTTCTGGATGATCACTAGCACGGAAGAAGTCAGTCCACACCGAGAAGCCAAGACAACGTTGGTCGTCTGTCTGAACAAACTTCGACTTCAAATGCTTGTCTCACACGTTCTGGACTTTCGACTACTGGAATGTATTCTTTGATGATGAAAACCCACTGGTGTAAATGAGCATTATTTTTTTTAATCCTGCAATGATACTAAAAAGATGTTAAAATGCCTTTGGGCATTTTAACCTGTGCGTGTATTTCTGGTGATTCATGAAAGTTTTTGCTTTTTAAATTACTTTAAGACAGGTTTTATTTAAAAATAAGAAAACGAAAATTGATTATAAAAATAAAACGTATTAAGCAGATTATGACTACGAAGAAAACCTATCTTACCTTATCGCACATACGGGATACAGGTGGTGTATTGTTATCACATTCCTTGAAATTAATTTGTGTTTTGTGGATATTCATCATTTTAGATAATTCGCTAAATGTCGCTACTATACCCCTGTAAAGATATGATGTCTGAAATTCTTATACAATTTCACCAATTTCCTATTGTAATATGAAATGTGATCATATATTTTTTTTTTTTTTTGTTATATTTAAATGTAACGCTGCATACCAAACTTATTTAAACATTATTCTATATTCTCATTAAGTTTCACATGGATAGATGGTAGCACCACACATTATGAGCTGACAGAATTTTCTCATCTGCCATTTACACAGTATGAATAAAACTGACAACCATCAGCAGTGTCCAGGTGCACATATGGGAAGACCACAAATGCCACTAAGTATTTCTGGACGATCCCGATGGTTGTTGATTTAGCATGACTTAAGAAAAGAAGACCAGTTTATTCCAAAGCAATTTGGTGGAGGAAATTCTGTTATGGTCCGAGGTGTTTTTGCTTATGCTGGCAAAACCAAATTTAGCAAATCCCAGATGAAACACCGGAATCCGATGATATTATGGAGGAGATAGACCAAGGGGTAAGGGTCACGATGCCCGAAGCAACTACTTCGGGTGAGCAGAGTGGAGCAGAAACCCCCATGGGTGGTGCTCGTGAGGTAGTGGGCAATCGGTACGAATTAAGAAGGCACCCGAGACCCGATTATGCAGCGTTGCATAGAGGAAAAAAGGGTCGGAACCGGAGAGATATGGTAAGGAATGGGGAACCCAAACACAAACTGCATGGGGAATGCACACCACTCAAGTAGTATGCCCAAAGTCTCCCATGACGTCGTGTGTTCCCTTTTATTTTCTGTTCAACCAATTTTTTTTTGGGGGGGGGGGGGGGACACGTAACCCCTCCATGTGTACATCTCTCCGTACAGTTTCTACGACTACTCTACTAAAGCACCCCACCCCGCAGGCTACGATGAGAAGTTGTCATGCTATTAGCCACATGTTTCACCACTATCCCAGCGTTACGGCCTGGCAGGAGCTCAGCAACCACCACGTGTTGGCTTCCTCAATCCTCATTCAAATTGATTTGTTATATCCTAGGAATCTCAGAGTCCCCCTTTTCTTAAGAAGGGATCAATACATGCAAATCCTTAAGTTACTAGACTCTCGGCACCAGCTTATAATATTCACAACGGTTCAAATCTTTCAGGGAGGCTTCTACTCTTTCTAGAACAGCCGCACATAGAAATTTGTGTTGAGTTGACCCAAACTAGTCAAGTTCGCATGGGGCATATCGTTAATCAGGCTAAGCTCTGTCGAACATTTTTGTCAATTCCACATTGGGAAAACACACAACAAGGTTCAATGTTGGCGACGACATCTGCGAATGGAAACAATAATCAAAACAGTCGCTCACCAAAAGCCGACATCTTACATGGTCAAGATTAGTTGGCTTTCCTGCAGCGGCATTCATCACTCATGAAGGAACACTGCCACTGTGTTCGCAATGTCTCAGAAGTCTATAGTCGATGCAACCATAACTAAAGCGCAAAATTGATGCTCAACAAGTAAGAATTAAAATTAAACTTGCAAAAGCAACTGATTTATTATACTAATAGATGCTTTTACAGTAAAGCCGCTTAACATGCGGTTCTCATCGGCGGGATTGCCTTTAGGGTTATGGATTCGATTGTAACAAGCTCATCTCAACAACCATTAACACGGCCTTCTCTGTCTGTACCCCAACACAGAATTCCATAAAGTCCTCCTCTTGTACGACAATAGACTGCTGGGAGACTAGCATCATTTTCTCATAAATCTTGCCCGAGAAAACAATGCTAAACAACGATAAATCATTAACTTAAGGGTAAATTTTAATATTAACAACAACGTATGTATTTTAACTAACTAAATGAAAATTCAAGCACATATGCGTTACCCAAACCACAATAAAGAAAATCTAATCCTCCCTTTTCGCCGGGCCCATGTGACACCCACTGACATGAAATGTCACACACTTTGGCAGAGTTTCTAATTATTTTTTAAATGACTAAATCAAAAGAAATTTTATTGGCTAACCTTGCTAACTTCTCTTCATTGACTAAATTGGTATCATTTGTATTAGCAGCAGTGCAATTTTTTTTCACTTTGGGAACACTGCCATTTGCCAATACCTTATCGATACGCGAGATTATTTGGGAGGCCTAAAAGACAAAATTAAATGTTAAAGAAAATTGGTGAATATAATTCCGATAAAAGAGCATACATTTATTAATACCTCATCGTTAAGACCACGTAACAATTCGTATATGGAGGATTTCTGTCCACTAAGAGGACCCAAAAGATTTATTAACTGTGGATGGGAATCTAAGCAGAGAGAAAAAGCATTTTTATGAATGTCAGCTGCACTCCTGAAGGTTTGTTTTGCCAGGACTATACAGGATGTTTACTAAATATACGGCAAAATTCAAGAGGTGATTCTTTGGGTAATTTTAAAATCTTTTGTCCTTTGATGACTTTTGGAATACCGCTTTGCTTCGAAGATACAAGCCAATAGGGTTTTTCGAAAAAAACGATACTGATATCTTTTAACAACATATTGATTATTAAAAACTGCTGCTTTTTGTACTCGCACCAGGTTAGTGCAGATATTGAAAACGCTATCAGTTTACCCCCTCGATTTCATACGTACTGTTGAATAAGTCTTGTGACTTGTCATTTTCTTACTTTTAAGTTAATCGAATCTTTATTTTTTCTTTGGTAGTTAAGTTTTGTCAGTGACATTCTCTATCAAGAATGACTACATGTATACGAACTCAGATATGAACGACATGCATTTCAGTTATGGACTTGTCAATGGGGAATTTGTCACGGCTAGGCGGTTGATAAAGTTTAGAAAAACTTTCCAAAGTACTCACGAACATATTCGTGAAACAAAGGACCAGGAAGGCCAATGACAGAATGGCAGACATGGAAGAAAAATGTGCTGAACATGATAGAGGAAGATTCAGACATTTCTACTAGAAAGATTGCAAACTATTTGAATTTAAATAATGAGACCGTGTGGAAAATTTTAAAACCGTGGTGTTGTTCCTATATCACATTCAACGCATTCAGGCACTTATTCCTGCCGATTTTCCTCCACGTATTGCATTTTGTGAATGGCTTCTGCAAACATTGATTCAAATCCCTCAACTACCGTCACTGATTCTTTTTACCTCCAAAGCAAATTTTCACCAATAATGAATTTTCACAAAAATCGTGGTCTGAAAAAAATCCACATGAAGTACGTGAAAACAGTTTTCATCATCAAGTTTTCATTGAATCACAGATTAAAAACACAGATAGGAAACTTACTATATCACAATGTTAAACGTTTCAAAATGACGTCACACAGTTCAGCCAATCAGGACAATATCTGCCAGTCTAGGTGAGGGGGCACCGAGATCAAATGTGACGTCATTTCTCAGTTTTGACTAGAATAGGACTTTAATTTTGTTTCTTTTTCGAAAACGATATAATGAAATTGCATTGTTATTTCTTTCGTTTCGACATAGATTCACATCTTCTGCTCTTCAGCACTGACGTTTCCTATTCATCCTGTTCTCCAACTTGTTTTTGGCAAATGAAATATTATTAAGTATAGAAAAGAATAGCAAAAACAGTCCATGCATAAGAATACGGAATACATGTGCTTTAAACTGTGGCAATATGGACGATGGAAGTTGAGAGAATTAACATAGCATCATGGTAATTACATAAAGGAAACATTAAATCCACAACATTATACAAATGTTAAAAACTGAGATGATGACAACGTTTATTATATGTATTAACATACATTAAAAAAAAAAATTACTACTTTGTATATCATTATCCGTTACTGTATGACGTTTTGGCCTCGATCACGTGGTATAGTTTCATATCTGTGTTTTTAATCTGTGCACTGAATGTTTGGGTTGGAATTCTGGGCGACTGACTAATTGGGCAGGTTTTTCTACAATGAAGACATACCAGTGAGGTGAATCAAAAATTTTTTGGAACACTCACTACCAGTCTTTCTAGAGGATATACCACTAGCAAAGAGAACAGTAATGAGATTTATGCATGATGGTGCACCAGTGCATTTTAGTGTGGCTGCTCATGAATTTTTAGGTGTAGCATATCAAGACTACCAGAATGGTTGAGATGGGCCTCATTTATGGCCCTTGGATTTTTTTTTCCTATGGCGCCATCTGAAGTCGTTAGTTTTACACTACTCCTGTGGAAAATGTAGGTTTGAGAAATCAGATAGCTGATGGGTGTAAAGCAATAAGAAACAACCCTCATGTTTCTGAAAGAGTTCGGCAGTCAATGATGAAAAGGCTGGATTCATGTGTCCTAGCTGGTGGTAGTCATTTTTAGCTGCTATTGTAGATTAAGAAGCTTTACATGTAATATTAGGTAATGAAAGATTGTTTTTGTTAAAAAACCTATATCATCGTATATCTTTGAAACAAGGCTGCATTCCGAAAACTTTCTAAGGACAAAATATTCTTAAAGTAATCCAAAGAATCACCCTTCGATTTTTTCCTTTTGTTTAATAAACACCCTGTACATAATTTTGATTTCAACAAGCTTTTACGTATTAGAATTATTAATTTAGAATTAAGAGTTAATTTATGATGAAAAATGTAATGAAATATTCTACAATCTGGATTAGGGACCAGGAGTATCTAGCTCCCCACCTCTAAAACTAGGCTAATCCAGGCCTGTTATACGAGGCCTGTGAGAAAAGTATCAGACCTTATTTTTTTTTGCGAAAACCTGATGGATTTGGATAGCGCGCGCTTGCATGAGCCGACCTTGAACCTTTGTGCGTATGCGTGAATTTTTTCCCGCCTCTCAATAGCGTCAGCTGCATTCCCCCCCTCTCAAAATGGAAGCTCAATGATAGGGCAGGCACAGAGCACAGACTGGAAGACAGCCTTGAGTACCATCGCCCATAGCATCCCAGTTGGTAGAAGCAACGAGCTAGATACTCGTCATCTCTGGTTCAAATCCAGATTGCAGAATTCTTCCTTTCGTTTTGAATATTCTTAAGAAATAAAAATTATTTTCTCTTTTTTCTATACTTACATATTTCTTTGATCATATCAAACAGAGCACTGTATAGCTGAAATATGAAAATAAAAACATTAAGACTTTTGTGAGATTTCTTTTTGTAATGACCAAATTATCAGAAAACATACACAATATTTCAGAATAAGGACGGATAAAACTTCACATAGTTTTTCTTCAGTAAAGTCATCTGAACTTTTCATCATAAAGTACAGTATATAATCCGCTTTTGTTTCATAATATCAGAAATTCATAATATTCGAAGATTGCTCATTATTATTTTATTATTATTACCTTTATTACAGGATAAAATACAAGTACATACAATTTAATATCTCCCTGAGGCATAGCCTGTACGGGAGGTTACAGGTGAACAATGGATTCAACTTAAACTAATATAAGTATTATTGTCAAAGCTTAATAAAGAAGAAGTACAAAAAGAGGACTAATGGTGTTGTATCGGCAACTGTTTTATTTTAAGTTTTTTTTTATTACTATACAGCAAAGCCTTAATGGAAGCAGGCAATGAATTAAATGCTTTTATCAGTTCTGTTCGAAGTGATCCAAGTCCATAATTATTGTGGATTACAGGAAGAGTAATATTACCATTTCGATCTCAAGCGTGGTTTACCTCTGGTTTTTTTTTTTTGTTTTTTTTCCACTTTTAAAGCGTAATCTTTTTTATACACTTATTAAAAGTTTCAACATTTGATTTTTGCTGAAAATAAGATGCACACTCCAAAACTTTGAAGTATTGGTATTGGCTTTATTCAGCAAAGACGGAGCTAGATACTATCTAGAATCGCCTATCTTTAATGTCTATCTATAAAATCGTAACAATTTGATGAAACACAAGGAGCCTTGCAAGCAATAGGGCCACGTGATCGGCCACCACGGGAAAAAAAAATTATATTAAGAAAAAAATAACATTCGTTGGTATAATTAATTCTCCATATCACCCATATAGCGTGCACAAAAATAATGCTAAACATTTAAGGAGGAGGAAACAAAACAAACCATCAAACAAACAAACAAACAAAAAAAAAAACAAGCAAATGTAGAGTCTGAAACATCGACGGATGAAGAATGTTTAATACTCGCGGAAGTTGCTTAGTTTCATATTTGCTGAATAAAATTTAGTTTTAATTAAAATTCCTTAATAAATTATATCTACAATGCACAGTTTTGAGTATTTTTGATGATTTAGTGCATTTTCAGAATAGACTGTTAGGCCTGACAATGTGTACATTTCGATAGGCCTAATTCGCTCAAATTTTCTACACTTTTGAAATGTTTTAACACAGATCCTAATTCAATTTTCCTGCAATTTCTAACACTCTTCTGCTGAAGTACAAATAATGCACACTTATAAATAAATTTATGCGATAATTCTTAGAAACTTTGAAAGGAAAATTAATTTTGACAGTGGCTAATGAAACGTGAAGAATGATCTTGAAGTTATGAAATATTTGGTAAATAAAAAAAAATAAATAAAAAAAGACGATCGGGAGAAAATTTTAATAAATCACATTAATAAGTAAGATTATACATGTACTACAACAATGACTTTAATTGTATAATTGTGAAAACTTTTATTTTAAAATAAATTTTAAATAACAGTCATCAGAAACGATTTAATTACACACGTGTTGTGTAACTTCTCCCTAGGAAAAAAGACAACGAATCCGGAAAAACCACGAATCCGGGAGGCTTCTGGTCCCGAGCATTCCGGATTCGTGGTCCCCCACTGTATATAAAATTATTCACTAATGCCCATTTTACAATACAATAACAATTTTATTCGTTATGAATATAGCAGACTTTCTACCTTTTGGTTATCTTCAGTATTCATTTACAACTGATTTTTTAAATTTCTTACAATGCAATTTTTTAAACTTAAACAATGTTTGTATAATCATTGTTACATTGCTTGATTTTTTGAGATTAAAATGAGTTGTTCCTAATTATTTTATTATATTTATTTTTACATTTAATTTTATTATTGTGTATGGTATTACTTTTCACTAATTTTTAGTTATAAAGTTCCCGTAATCTTTTGTTTTTGCTTAGTAATTCTTTTATTTTCTCTTTTTAGTATTTGGTTGAATAATAAATTGCTCTCAACTAATTTCATGTTATTTAAAATTTTATTGTGGATAATATTTGTTTAGCATAAAAATAAATAAATTTTCAATGATTATTACCGGTATTTCTTTTTTATCATTAATTTTGTATATTCGTTTGCATGTTTCTTCGAATCCCCGGTTTTATGTTTGCTTAATAGAATGTGTTCTGCATATTTGGAGTTTTTTTAGTGCATTTTTGATATATATTCTTTGAATCTAGTTTCTAACCTTAAAAAATTGCATTGTAAGGAATTTAAAAAATCAATTGTAAATGAATACTGAAGATAACCGAAAGGTAGAAAGTCGGCTATATTCATAACGAATAAAATTTTATTGTATTGTAAAATGGACATTAGTGAATAATTTTATAATTAATGTAATAAAAAGTATGTAACAATAAATGTTACAAAAATAAACAAACAAACAAAAACAGATTTTCTTATCCTCTGTTCAGTTTCACTTATCCCCATTATTTATGTATTAAGATGACCTTTAACGCTGCTTCGTTTAGCACTGAAAACTTTTTGGAACGTATCCTCTACGTTAAGCGGGATCTTACTGTACAATAACTTTTTTATTCAAATCGGATTAAAAAAAAAAACAAAAAAAACACCCAAACCCAAAATTAAAAGTTAATTAATTGAAGTGTAACTTACTTCCGAATGCCTGCTAATTTCTAGGAATGCGATTCCACTTAAGTTTTTCTGAAAAAAAAAAAAAATAAATAAATAAATAAATAAAGACAACTATAATTTTTCTATTCAATAACAGCAACATTTTTAAGAAATGACTTAATGTTCATTAGGGGTCATTCACAAAATGGAACAAAGGAACATGCGTAATGTATTAGAACACCCCCCCCCCCAAGAGAACTCAATCATGTGCATAAGCAGAGGCATTACATGTATTTTAGCGACCGATTTTTTTATCCTCTGTATTTTGTTGGGATACCTTTTACCCTTAGTACTGAGTCGATTCTTCATGGTATAGACTCCTCGAGATGTTGATAGGTGCTTTGTTGAATCTGAAACAACGCTTGATGAATAGCACTTCCCAGCTGTGTCAGATTTGATGGTTGTGGGGGGAGGGGGGGGGGGAAATAAACTCTCCTTCACATTCCTGAAACCAAACCTGTACAATATTAGCACAATGGCAGGACTTATCTTGTTGAAAATAGATGAACAAGATGATATTATCAACATGACAAAATGAACTGTCAGCAATACACTTTAGATATGTTGTGCAATTCAGACATTGATCGACACGAATTAAAAGGTACAAGATTGCCAGGAAAACATATCCCAAAGCATAATGAAAGATTGTAGTAATGCATTTGGGGTTTCGTTTACACCAAATTTTCACTCCGCCATCTGCATTATGTACCTGAAAATGTGTTACATCGATATACAAGGGAGAATCTGATATCGGTTCCAAAATACAATTTGGTTCGCTTTGAATGTTTGAAATCCAATTCAAATTCCTGTTGCGTTCCGATTTTCCCTTGTACAACAGAAAAGCACTTACCAAAAATAATTGTACACCCTTAGCTTGAAGCCAATGCGACATAAGTAAAAGCAAAAGATGGACAACCCTCCACCTAATGGTGTTAGGTTGTATTTACACACATCCGTGCACATCATGCAATTTTCAGGAAAATTTTGGATAATACTTTGTATACTGAATAACGAAATTTCAAAAAACTACAATACCTCTAAGAAAGGAACAAGTGCTGAGCCTTCAACAATGGAATACAAATTGTCCTGCGGATCATCCAGTACGAGAATTTCCGAACGGGACCGAGAAGACAGCAAGTCACTGCAGTCCATGTTTGTTTCACTCCTGGCTGATTGCAAATCAGTCATAGAAACACAGTTTGTTAAACATTCACTTAGTGATTCGTATGCTTCGGTAGAAGAGGGATGCTGCATACCTTCATCACAAACACCATTACACATAGCATCTTGATTGTTCTGTGGTTTCCGAAGATTGTTGTTTATTTCTTGAATTTCTTGTTGTATCATTTGCACGATTTTCATGATCTGAATAAAAATATAGAAAAATTTCTCTAATTGAAATGAAAAAAAATAAAAATAAAGCCAACATAAAAAAGGCATCTCAAACCTTGGTAGAGGGCAGTACTCTATATGGAAAAAAATAATTTGGACATCTGAAACAAATGTTTGCAATTTAAATTAGATGCATGCACATAACATTATATGGTTTGTAGCATGCCCCACTAGAAAAAAAATGTTTTCCCTCAGATCTTCGATTAACTGCTTGATTTATTATATAATTTGACCGTGTATTTTAAACTAATACATTGTTGCGAGTGAGTCCCGATCAACGTTGAACTCACGATTACAATAGCAAGTCAGCAATAGTGAAGGCTGGCATTCCGATATTTTGTAGCAACAATGTTGCATTTCTTGACACGTATTTTTGTACTAGAGATTTTCTTTTGGTATAAAAAAACCATCAGTTCAATTTTGGCTGTCAAGCTGTAATGAGGCAGATAGGAGCATTATCACAATGACTAGATTGCTCCCAGAGATATCCAGGAGTTAGAAGAGTCTGCTATGGGACAGGACCTCCTCTTCCAATCCAATGATTAGGGAATCTGTTGTTCAGGTGTTCGAGAACATCAAAGTGAGCAGGTAGGATAGATGCACTGATCGGGCCATTATACTGGTTTTGGCTACATTTGGCAAAAACACTTAATATTAAGCCAACTACGAGCACGTGCAATGGGCTTCTATTCACATGCTATACAGATTGAGCTATTGGAATTTGTTTCTGTGTTTGTGGTTACTTACTTTTCAAACCCGCTTATCAGTTAGGGTCACGGGGGCAGCAGCCCTATAGAGGATCTCCAGCGATCGCGATCTTCCACCATCAGGTGCATGTCCTCCCTGGTAATACCCAAGCGACTCGAACCCAGATTCTCCATATAGTCTAGCCACCTGGTTCTAGGCCGACCCCTTGGTCTCTTACCCAACGGCTTGGAAAATAACTGTCTAGGAAGACCAGTTTGCGGCATCCGTATCACGTGGCCATACCATTGCAACTGAGATCTCTCAATGCGGAGAAGTAGCGGCTCAACACCTAAAGACTCTGTGCTTATTGTGCTGCTGTGCACTCTATCCAGTAGGGTAACACTGCCACACTTCTAAGAAATCTCATTTCGGTGTTTGTGGTTGAGTTAATGTTAAGTGTTTGCCATGTGGCCAGAACCAGTGCTTCTACCCTAGTCCCTTTCTATGAAAAGAAAAAAAAAGCTTCTCACAGGTATTACTTGTCCAAGATCTCGTAGTGCTTGAAGCATGCATTTCCAACAATTGGTTCCTTATCACAAACAACAGTGCTCCCTCTGCATAATGGCAACTCCATATAATGAATTTTTTTTTCCCCGGAAAAAAACTGTTATATGGAGTTGCCGTTATGTAGAGTGCCATTATGCAGAGGGAGCATTGTACTCAGTTTACAGCTCGTCTACAGAATTTTGACCCTAAACGTTTGAGACACCTTGTACACGGTATTTGAAAATTCATCTATTCTTCTTACAGAAAAAAAAAAAAGAGCTACAAACCTGTTTATCCTTTAACTTTGTAGCAGCAATTAAGGCTTTATAATCCCAACCAGGACGATGCCGATGTCCGTAGCCAGTACCTGGTGCCCAAAATTCTTTTGAATTTGTCTGTTATAAATTTAAAAACATTATTTAAAATATAAACATATATCTATTGCTTTCAAAATTTCCATTCTCTAATCTGTTAATTATTTCACCTTATCTTTTTTATGATTTATGACTTCAGGAGCTTTATCAAATTTAAAAACGAAGTGAAAATTTGCACGAGGAGATATCTCACCAACCTGAAAGTATTTTTTTAGATTAAATTAAAATTAAATTAATTAAATTAAATTAAAAACTTTTAAATTAAAATTGAAATCAATACAATATTTACTGCAACATTTAAAAAAATGCATATTTAATAAACATTTACATTCATTAACAATATTAAACTGCTGGTCATGAAAATCACAATCCCTTCGTAGCAGAAGCGTCGGAATTATTGTTCGAGCTCAAGGGGACTATTTTATAAGTAACAGCAGTGAGTATAATCCAAATGTGATGCAATTTCTTTAATGTTATATTTTGAGAACATTTGGGTAGCATCACTGTTTTGTAATAGGAAAATCTGTATATAACTCATTGCTATAGCACTTAAGTCTTAGGTACATACCAGATGGTTACAATTAAAGTTCCCCATTTTTGTGTGGGCTGCAGACCGCAATATTAAGCAGATAATGATGAAACTGCATACGCTGTGCAGAGCATGCAATGAAAAAGTGGTGCTGCAACATATCCTACACAGACTACATAGAATGAACTGCTGAAGGACTGCTCAACACGCGCACCCTCTGCGTCGACACAGTAGAAAGAACAGAGGCGAAACTTGGCGTCGGCTCCTTTTAAGTACGCGTAACCCAGATTAATCCTTCTTTACCCGATGACGTCACTGACGCCATTTTGAAACGGCGTTAAAACGTCCGAATCCTACGTGACACGTGTAGATAAATAATGCAATGTAAATAAATATATACAAATACATGTATTTATAAAATGTATGAATTTACGTCATAATATATGATCATTTCAACTTTTAATTCTTCATAAATTACTTTTTCCTTTAGGATATAATTAAAAGAAAGGGGGAAAATCCCTTTATATACATGACTGATAACTCATTTAGGAACATCTATTATTGAAATTTCACCAAATATTCATTGTTACTGCAGTAAAATTTTAGATTTTAAAGCAATTTAGAATTCTAAGTATCTGAATTATATATCTAAAACTTTATCTATGCTGAAGAAATTGGCAAATAATTAGAAAATTTGGAAAATATTAGAAAATTGGCAAATTTTAAGTTTATGGCCAAAAAAATTTATTATATGCTGTATAAACAATCATCCTCAAGGAATTATTTATTTATTTGATTTGTATTAAATTTTTAAATTAGCAAAAGTAAATCTTATTTTTCAAAAAAAAAATTAATTTTTTGTATACTTTTGTAGCCTTAATTTTTTTCCCTTTTGCTTTCAGCAGTTGGAAGAAATCTGTTTGAAAACAAGGAATTGAGGAATGATAATGAACAGGCATTTTATTGTTGCACATTTATAAATATTTACAGTCTATACATACAGAAATAAACAAATATATATAAAAATACATGTCATATTTGAAAAAGGTTCACATACAAACTATGCTTACATAAAAATTTAAAGATTAAAAAGATACATATAACTCATAATTAAGATGAGGAAGAATTTAAGGTTTGAATGAAATGAATGAAATAAAGGCTGGAATGATATTTAAAAGAATGACTGAAATATGTTTATTTGTGCATAACTTTATTAAGTTTCCTATTTTTCTTTGTTGACGTTATCTGTTTGCGACATTTATTTAACTGCTTTAAAGAATGAAATATCATAACTCTAATAAAGAGCTTTACAACATAGTCCCTGGGAAAATCAGGGCGAGGATGACAAAAATTTAAATTCAAACATTTAATAAAAAGGTTTTTTCCTATGCCTGGTCTTCTTTTAAGTGAAGGAAATTCTTTCTCACACATTAACTGAATTTTCTCAATGAAATTATTGAATTCCTGCAAAGGCATATTCAAACTGCCAAAATCACCATTACTACTATCATATGCTTTGAAATAGCAGTGTAGTTGTGTAGAGTCTGCAAGTACAGAATTTGAATTAGCAAATGCTTTGCAAACATCACATAAATGTTGTTGCAGGCATTTTTTCTTCAGGTAGCCACTAACATAAAGTAACCCACTTTGTTCCAGAATGTCCAGTTGGCGATATTCATGGGCGTTTGTAACAAACTCTTCGCTTATGCAGTTAGTGGCATTCAACATACTACTCGACAAATACTTTATGTTGGTAACAGAAATGGTTTTGTCCCAGGCACAATTTCCATTTCTTGCATTTTCCATTTGGACATTTAATTAATAAAAGCTTCTTAAATGAGGCAATGAACTGTGACGGAGTTGGGTTATCACAGTTCCCTCCCTGCTGGCGAATACAACCAAAAGAATTCTCAAGAGCATCTTGATTTAATCTCCGGGTAAGAAGAAACGAAAAATTGTGAGACTCCTTAAGAATTTTCCATAATTGGAGTATGGATCTGATGGAAATTTTCCATCCATACAAACATTCAATATTTTTTGTGACATCTGTACCATTTATATTTACAACTTTGATGCTATTGATAAACTCAAGGGATTCCTCTAAATAAGTTTTGGATGCTGACTTATCCGATAATGCACAATTATATTTTTTCATAGAATGAACTGCTGAACTGTTCACACAGTCAAATAGCGTGTCAAATCTTTGAACAAATTCAGCAGTGCCTGTTGCTTGAGCAGGAAGTTTTCCCATGGCAATATTAGTATTAATAGCAGCTGCGACTGTATGGCTCAGGACTTGTGTTGCATACTTCACCTTCATTTTTAAAAAATTGTTCAAACATATATGATTATCAGTTAATTTAGGAGCTAGACGAAATGCCATTTTGCCATCATTCTTATACACAGTTTGCATATCTTTCCAATTGGCCTGTTTGTCGCCAAAGAAAAAACGTGTGAGCCATTACATTATTTCTGATAGACTTTAGTAAATGAGGCATATCAAAACTATAGTAAACACGTTTCTCTCCGACATCAAAATAGGGATTGTCTGGGTTAACACCCAATTCCTTAGCTGACTGAACAAAGTTTGATCCCATATTCGAAATCACAGCATGCACGTTTAATCCTATTTTTGTCAATTCATTGATTGTTTCACATATTATTGCCTTAATGAGTTCTGATGGAGCAGATTCTGCTACAAGATAATAAGAAATTGGCTGTTTCCATTTATTAGAAATTCCACGCACCAGCCAAATGATCAGTTGCTTCTGAAGTCCCATGGTCTACATAGCCTATTACTTGGTCTTTACTGTAATTGTAGAAGAGATACTTCTTAATAGACATCTCATCAATGCACAATACACAATTTCTGTCTAAAACGGTAAGATCATTGATTTTAAATTTAATTGCTTCTAAAACCATATATTCAGTCCTGATGACAGAGGAACTTTTGAAACTAAAATTTGCAATAACCTTTGTGTTGGGAAAGGCAAATAAGTCCTAATAAATTCATATGCCTTAAGACTTAAAAAATATAAGCTTAGAGCAAATTGTTTAACTTCATTACTTTCATTAAACGCTTTCCCTTTGAAGTTTTAAAAAGCTCCAGCAATTTTTGCAGATTTGAGTTTACTTCTTCACAAACTTCAGTGCTTATACTCTTTTTTTTTTTCAGCAATTGCTTTCCACCGATATGCTCGGGATTTCCACTTGGCAGCTATTTGAGAAAGTTTTTTTATTCTCGCTGTTGTAGAGATGGATAAACTGGAAGATAGATTAGCTGATGAACTAGAAGGCAGGTTAGGTGATAGACTCGAAGGCGGGTTAGGTGATGGACTTGGCATTGGAAGGTTAGATGGCGAGTCTTCATTATTCAATCGAGCACGCTCTGAAATGCAAATTTTCTATTAAATACAGTTTTTTTATTATTAAAGTAAAATAATGCTTAGTAAAACAATCTAATACGAAATTATAATAATCACACAAATTTCTACTAACTATTCATGTTGTGTTGATTACAGTCCTCACCGATTCTTCTCTTTGGAGCTGCCCTCTTCGACTGTAATAATGGAGGAGGATTTTTGATGTTGAATAAGGATGGAACAGCATGAGCATGAAGGCGATTTTTTAAATCATTGAGAAACATATGTTCTTCGAAATGGTCACTGCATAATGTACAGCTTTTATTCAAATAAGCAGAATCTTTTTTATCTAAATCTGCTCTACGACAAGCAATTACCCATTTTTTGCATCTGAAATCAAGAGTAATATGGTTATTGATTAGCTTTTCAATATCAACTACGAATTAAATTTACAATTAAAAAATTTTACATAAAATTGCCACTACCGTTATTAAATTATAAATTTCCTATGTCATCTTACACTATGATCTTTCTATCATTTTACATAAATAATATAGAGATATACACAATGTAAAAAGAAAAATATAACTTCAACTTTTCATATTAAGTAAAAAGAAATGACTTTAAAATTATTTTTTTCATAAGATTGTGGCTTCATGTACAGGGTTGTGCATAACCTTTTGCTAGGGGTCTGGAAAATAAACAAAACTAAGTGGAATGTTCTGTGGTTGATAATCAAAAAGTACGTTTATTTCTGCTTTTATCACATCAAAATTTAGTGTGGCCACCACCTGCTTCTCGAACAGCACGCATCCGTTTCGGGTAGGAGCGGAGGAGTGTCTCAAACAGAGCAGTATCTGCATGTCCTTCAGCACAGATGTCAGGTCTCGAGAATACCGATTTTTACCACGTTCTTGAATCATTAAAGATTCCACTGCATCTTTTAACACGGCTCCAAAATGTTCAGCAACGTTTAGGTCAGGGGATGCACCGGGCCATTTGTTTGATGAAAAGAAATCAATAGCACTTTCTCTTAGGATTTGCTGTGTTGCATTAGCCTTATCATGCAAAAAACAAACTTCATGCGGGTCGATAGTGTTGTTTGGATCTCGAAGAAACGGAAAAACATCATTTGTTAGCAAATTCCGAAAATAATCACCATTCCATGACTCACCCTGCTCCTTGAATCTCCACATCATTCGCTTGGCGATGAAACACACGAAGATGCCAATGCAGTCAGGCTTCTTGGACAGCTCTTGATAGTGTTTATTAAACCAGCCATATTTGTTTGATACCAATAGACGCACAATGAACTACTCTCTGCCGAAGCGTCATAAGAGTGTGCTACAACGCTGCGGTTTAAGTCGCAGCCCCCTAGCAAAAGGTTATGCACAACCCCGTAGACTAAAGTGAATTTACTGCTTTCAGTTATGGTTTCGTAAACTTTCAAATTTTGAGTTGTTAGGTAACCAGCCTTTAATTAATAATTAGTAATTTTCTATTAATTAATCTGTCAAAGTGTCTGAACGTGAAGTTACATTTTCTTGAAGGTACACTGTGCTTTTTTATGAACATACTATACAAAATAACGTAAAACTGAAGAACTTAACAGGGGTTTTCGTTTACCTTCTTTAAATAATAGTAATAATAATAATAATAATAATAATAATAATAATAATAATATAATAATAAGAATAACAATAATAAATATAAAACTTAAGTACAATATTATACAAAAATATTCATTTCACATCGTTTCAGAAAAAGCTCCATTGTTCACATATGTTCTCATTCCACGATTATTATTTTTATTATAATTATTATTATTATAATTATTGAATTAATAACTTTGATTGCTTACCTTTGCGGATCTTTAGGAAAAGAAAAAAAAAGCTTCTCTTTTCTGATTTCTGCCCGGAATTATTGGAACAATTAACGGCAGAGCACCACTTGTATCCCACGTTCTATTGTAAACGAATGGAGACGAGCTGCAGGAAACACCTTTAGAAAATGGCCGACTTCCGCACATGCGCATAAAATCCGAGATACGGAAATCGGCCCCAATTTTGCCTCTGTTCTTTCTACTCTGTGGCGTCGATGACATTCTGGGCGATCCACGTGAGGTGGTCTTGCACTATTGCTGCTGTTCTGGCAATAGAGCTTCATCAGGAGAACACGTTCTTT
This sequence comes from Rhysida immarginata, assembly GCA_023313115.1. NCBI lineage: Eukaryota > Metazoa > Arthropoda > Chilopoda > Scolopendromorpha > Scolopendridae > Rhysida > Rhysida immarginata. The sequence goes on along the minus strand of JAHWFO010029187.1, from coordinate 1,754,479 downwards.
CTTTCCCAATGGCATGGCAACCTCTGCAGACTAGTTGTTCACAGACTCATTTTGCTTTTGCATACAGCACCATCTTTCTCTTGGTGGCAACCGTATGCATTAACAAATTTTCCATTGGACTTCTCTTCCATATGCTCTGTATAGCCTATACACAACGTTTCATCACTATCCGTGCAATAACGAGGTCTGCAGTACGTGTCGAGTCTAGCTTGGAAGGACTCCACATTGTATAAAAGATTACAGTGCAATTCAAGTTAAAAAGAATCTACTTACTATAGCCAGTTGAAGGAGAGAATGTTCTATAGGAATATATGCTCCTTCTGGATACTTGATGGCATCATTCCTTACATTGTTGACCTCTAACCTAGCATACTCTTGCAAAAACTTTTTTATTTCTTGCAGAACACTTTGCATACTCCTTGCTGGGTTCCAATGTGTTAATTTTAAAATTTCTAAATTTGTCACATGATGCGATACTACTCCCTAAAATCAATACAAGACAAATTATTTCCTTAAAAATGAGATCTTGAAACATTAAATAGAGGATATCTATAAGGGTCGTACAAATGAAAACTAAAATTATTTATTTTTATCCAAAGTGTATACAAGGAATTTAAAAATACTCCAAATGCATTAAGGCATTTATCCCACTGTGTAACAAGGCATGTAATTCCTTTATGAAAGAAGTCTTTCGGTTGCGTGTGGAACCATTCCAAAACCTCTTCCTTCACTTCATCGTCCGACTGAAACCTGCGGCCTTTCAGATGTTTGAGATCCCCAAACAAGTGAAAGTCACATGGAGATAAGTCAGGGATGTAAGGTGGATGCTGCATTGCTTCCCAGTTGAACTTTTTGATGAGGTCTATTATTGCTTTCGAGGAGTGAGGACGTGCGTTGTCGTGGAGAAGAAGCACTCCTTCTTTAAGAAGTCCAGGACGCTTGCAGTTGATGGCCATGCACAGTGCCTTCAATGTTTCCCCATATTGTGCTGCGTTAACTGTGGTGCCTTTTTCAAGAAAGTCCAGTAAAATCGGGTCTTTGTGATCAAAAAACACAGTCAACATCACCTTCCTCGTGCTGTTTGCGATTGCTTTTGATTTTTTTGAAAGTGGTGACCCATAATGCTTCCACTGACGACTTTGACGTTTGCTTTCGAACTGGAAATAACAGCACCAAGTTTCATCCCCTGTAACAATTCTGTCGAGAAAACTCTCTCCTTCCTGTTCATAGCGAGTCAAATGTTGCAGGACATGGCCATTCGAACTTCAAGTTGTTCTGATGTCAAATGATGCGGGACCCATTGTGCACAGATTTTTCTGTAGTGCAGATGTTTCCTGATAATGGAGTGAGCAGTTCCACGACTAACGGCAGTTTTAGCAACCACGACATCGATTGTTGCTCTTCCGTTTTCCTTTTAAGAATGCGTCAATTTTGCCTTTGGAATCATCCGTGATGGCGTGGTTTGCTTGTTCCAGGTCGGTGATCATCTTGCAATGATGACAGTCCCTCTGAAAACCTCTTGCTCCATGCCCAAACACGAGTGAAGGTTAGGCAGTCGTTTCCATAGACGTTCTGCATACGACGATGAATTTCAGAAACAAACTCCTTCACATGTCAAAAAACGAATTATTGCTCTGTTCCTGTTTCGTTGACTCCATTTGTTGTTTGGATGAAGTGATCATCATCGAAGCTCAAGCTATCGTCCTTTCTCACGTGATGCAACACTTGCAACCTATAGTTCAATTTGCACATGGGGTTTCACAATTGCTGAAAACAAAAACTTACGATCCTACACATCATCTTCCCCCCCCCCCCCCTTACACACACACACAAATTTTCGTTTTCATTTGTACGACCCTTATATCTCCTAAAAAAGTGTTATGAAAATTTATACGCAGTACATTCAAAAAGTTCCAGCTACATAAAAAATAATAAATACTAAAACATCAGAAAAAAGAATTTTATTAAATTAATTTTACTGTCGAACCCCGCTAATGTTTTTTATGGGACTGAGCATTTTTACTGTATTATCCAGAAATGAAATACAATTTGCTGAAAACCCCTGATAGTCTTGTATTATGAAATAAGCTTGAGACTAGCATACAGTCGGGTGCAAAAAGGTTTAGAATTAAGTCATAGTTGAGCACGTGAATAGCACATCCCACGGGTATACCTGCTACCCTATTTTCATTCAGAAGGAACTGGTCCAGTCTAATCTGCCTTGACTCTCAGTAAAGGTACCAGATTTTGCAACCGATCAACATCCGGTAAGCTCAATTCCTACGGAGCAGGTAAAAACCTTTTGCACCCGACTGTACATTACATACACTTGAAGTGCTAAAAGTCATGGGAGCGTTAGGTTAGGTTGCATACAGCGTTATATGCAAGTTTTCAAATGTCACTTGGATAATGTAAAAGCTGTATAAATACGCAGAGCGGCGTCAGGTTGTCAAGTCGACTATTAACGGTCATCTGAAACTTCTTCTAACGTGATTATGGCTACACAACAAGAATTATCAGATTTTGAATGCAGAATGCTAGTTGCAGCTAGACGCATGGGACATTCTATTTCCGAAGTGGTGCAGGCATTCGACATTCCTTGATCTACAGTGTCAAGGGTGTATACAGTGTACCTCATTTCAGGCATTACCTTCCACCATGATAATGCAGTGTCTGACTATGGCTGCTAAACGCTCATGCCAAGCGACACCTTCGTAACAGATATGTCACTACATTGATTAAACAGCCACACACTATGAGGAGTGTACTAGAAACTTATTTATGAAGTCAGCGCAGCAAAATTTGGCACCGATTAGATATGGCAGCAGAACACTAACAAGAGCGTGTTTACTCACAGCATGCTGTCGGAGGTCGCACCTTGCCTGGCTCGTGAACATATTCATTGGACTTTAGAAGACGAAGCATATAGCTTGGTCCATCGAGTCACAAATCAAGTTGGTGCAAGCTGATGGTAGGTTTTGAATATGGTGCAGACCCCATGAGGCCATGTGCCCATGTGCCCAAGTTGTCAGACACTGTGCAAGCTAGTGGTGGCTTCATCATGGTGTAGACTTGGGTCCTCTGATCAAATTGGATCTACCATTGATTGGGAATCATTATGCCCAGCTACTTGGTGACCATTTGCAGCCCTTCATGTACCCTAACAACAATGGCATGCTCCACGTCACTGGGCCAACATTACTCATGGTTAGTTTGAGAAGCATTCTGAACCATCTCAACAAATGAACTGGCCACCTAGACATAAACCTTGTCTAACACATTTGGAATATTATCGAATGATCCATTCGTGCACAAGAGCCTGCTCTTGCAACACTCCCGCAATCTGAGGCTATCAAGACACTATGTAATCTTCACACATTTTTATATTTATTTATTTTGGAAAGAGGAGACTCCATTATCGATGTTTATCTACATAAATGTACAAAACTGTTAGAAATTACTTTCCTTAGAGTACTATGCAACTGTAAAAGCTCAGGTGGAACATCATGACACAGAATAAATGACTGAATTTCGTCTAAAATTGACAATATGCCTATTTGATGGTGCAGTCTTTTCAACAGACTCGCTCCTCACTCTCTTCACACAAAATATCACAATAAATGGGTTTGATTGTATATTCCTTTCCTCTATCACACATCATGAAAAACATTTGTAGAGGCTCTCAAATGTCTCTAGAAAGTCGACAGACAAAATCCCATTTGAATGAGTCACCTTCCTCTTGATCGATGCCGCGTTTTCAAAACACTCTTTTTAACTCTGATTTAAGCTTCGGGAAGAGCATGAAGTCTGCTGCAGCATGACCACCGAGAGACAAGGCCTGAGCGCGGAAAGGAAATTGTTATTCATCATAAGAAGGGTATTGTTATTCGCATTTCTATCAATAATAAGTCTTAAATTAGCCCATCTAAGGATGATGTAACAACGTACGACGTTTCCGCGCTCAGGCCTGGTCTCTCGGTGGTCACGGCTGGAGCCAGTTTAAGCGATTACAGAGGGTGTTTGATGACTGTCGGTCTTTTTCCACCAAAAACTGACAGACGACTGATGTTCTCAGTCTGCCATCATCGGTATTGAACAACATAATCCAGCAGATATTCATGGTGTTAGGGAAAAGAATAATGGTACATAAGGACATTTTTTTAATAATACACTACGAAGTTCCGAAAAAAGTTTAGTCAGCTCTACAATTCATAAGGCCTTTCGTATAGTTTTCCTTTATGATTATTTTAGAGGCTGTACTACCATTCAAAGGAAGAACTACAACAGAATGGAAGAGTGTTAAGCAAAGCGTAATCTTTAGCCAATGGCAGCTGATAAAAGGCACGTGTATTTGTTGTTATGAGGTTTGTTCTCATGTTAAATAGACCTAGTTTTCAAGTAAATTGGGAATGGCAGAATACATGATATGGTGACATTATTAGAGTTGGGTTCACAAGATTCTGATGTAATGTGATATAGAAAGGGAGGGGGGTTGGAAAAACAGAAGTTAAAATGACGATGACAGTTTATGGACTTTTCTTACCTTAAACCTAGGCCTAACGACTTTCACAAGAGGTGGATAGAATGGATATAGATCCATAGTGAAGGTCAACATCAATTCGACGTACGAATAATGAAAATTTTGGTCAATGATCTTCAAATCATTATTTAAGGCACTGAAAATACATTTTTTAAAAATAGTACAAAATAACTTTAAATTCTTGATCATGATAAACTAAATACAAAGAAATAAGAATCCACTAAAATACATCATTAAAGGGTGTGTTTAGTTATTGCAATGAAGCTCACGCTACTATGCAAACTCTATTTGTTTATCATCATCATCATCATCATCATCAGATTGACTACCCCCATTTGCACTACTATTCTTTGCTGTCCGACAGAACAGAAGAGCTCAAACTTCGTCAGTTCTGCAGGATCAGCATTAAAGAAGGCAATCAGTGTTTTAGCACATACATTATCACACATGAAATGACAAGTTCAGACAAGAATAGAACTTTCGTATACAATACTAGGATTTGGGATCATAATTTAATGAAAATATAATTTATCGTCTCATTATTTACTGCGAGCATTAGAAGGCATACATCGCTGTTGCCAATTGCCCATTTGAAAGCAGTCGTCACAAAGTTGTTTGTACATTGTCAGTCCAATGACTTTCATGGTACTGCGGAAGATCCAGTTTCAACGGCTTAAGTCCATAGGGCTGTATATTGTGACACAAATTGCAGCAGTAGCATTTAATTCCATTAATAGCCCTTAAATAGCGTCGTCACGGTTATCAAAATCGTTACAGTTACTATCGCTTTGGTTTTCGTATTTGTTACGAAATGCGATGCACTGTTGCTTCCCTGACAACCTGAAAACAAGCGATAACACTTGTTGCAATGTGTGGTATCACTATTCCAAAACTCCTTCGTACTCCAATGGAATACAATGACACTGTCATTGATTAAGAAGAATGGAGTCTGTCTTGATCACAGGGGGGAGGAGAAAAATGAAAGTTTTTCCTAAGTTGTGGGTGACCCATCCCATGGTGCACTTTCCACCATCCCAAATATGCAAATTAGGACACATTCAAATCCTATCTTATAAACCATAACAGATACACAAAAAATTCCAATATGGAGAATCAGTTGTAGGGCAGGCACCCAGCTCCCAGATCGGGAATTCCTCCTTTCCGACAATCAAAGCTCGAACCAGGGCCTGCTGACTGCTTAGTTGTCTTTAAGACCCTTGGAGGAGCATTTGCTGAACCGTGTCCGTGGTCATCCAGTTGGTAGATGTGATGAGGTAGATAGTGGTGGTCCCTGGTTCAAATCCAGGTCATACAATTTTTTCCTTTCATTTTTCATGAATATCTTTATCTATTCTAGTGTTTTTGGTAAACATTTATAACTTTTAATCCAAATTTACACAGCAATACTGGTGGTCCCTGGCTCATCTCCAGTTTATATTTATTACTTATTAGCAATATGTCTGTCAAATTAAAGAACAGCTTTATTGCAATTTAATGTTGAATTCTTGAATGCCACAATTTTTAAGACTGAGTAGGGAACAAAGTTAACAATTTCCAGTAAACAAACAAATTTTACTAACCTGTTTGGTTCAAATTTCTGTAATTTTACTTTCCAATGATATATATTGTCATCTACAGCTTCTGCATTTATTCCAGTTTCCTACGTTTTCAAAAAAACCCATTCACCAACTTAACTTAATACAAATTAATAAACTAATGAAATCATATAAAAATCAATAAAAGAATCTCACATTTTCATGCTGGATTAGTTCTATTAAATCGTTTGCTAAAATTCCTGATGAAGCATTTGTACTGAATATTTGTTTCGTTTGTATTTCCTCCTTGGTCATAACTGAAAATAGCCAAACGTTTGGTCTTAAACTAGCTTTTTTATAAAAGTCAAAATTTCCTCAAACAAATTCTTGAGTGGCACTAAAGATCAATTCCAACAGAACAAAAATCGGGAGTGTATAAAACATGTTCATTTTGTGGACGCTATTATTACGGGTCCACGCTTTGAAAAAGCACCTAAATTTGTGGGACCAGGAGGAGGATAATATTAACCCTGCAACAACTGATGGCAGGCCAGAGAAAGGGGTTCAAACAAAATTCGGGGTGCCGAACTTCAGACAAATTAACGTATAACATAAAGGGCATTTATAATTCAAGTTTCCGTACTCTGAGCAGTTTTTCTCAAAAATGGCCTATCCGAATTTGGTCAGATTTTCAGGATATCTTAACGAGAGTATGGGAGAGCGAAATGTGCAATAAAAAAATTGTTCACTATTTCATTGATACGTGGCGCTGTTTTAATCAAAATACTCAAAAATATATGCAAATTAGTTCTTATCACTATATAAACACATTGCAAACGCTATATTGAGTTCAAATGATGGAAAAACATTCTACCCATGGTATATCATTTTTGAGTATTTTGATTGAAACAGCACCACCTACCGATGAAATAGTGAACTATTTTTTTTTATTGCACATCTCACTCTCCCGTACTCTCATTAAGATATCCTGAAAATCTGACTGAATTCAGATGGGCTGTTTTTTGAGAAAAACTGCTCAGAATACAGGAACTTTAATTATAAACACCCTGTACATCATAGTACATTAATTATACAGTATATACAATATACAGTTCATTATACATTACATTAAGTCACTTTTTATTTGAATTTCTCTTCGCCTAAAACAAATACGAAAATAACTTCTCAAAAAAATGGCAACTTCAAAACTGCCTCGTATAATATACATCACAGTACATTGATTATACAGTATATACAATATACAGTTCATTATATATTAATTTTTTATTCAAATTTCCCGTTGCCAAAAACTAATACAAAGGTGACCTCTCAAAAAGAAGTCAGTCCAGCTTCCGTCCATGCCTATTTATGTAATTTAATGAAAACACGAATGATAATGAATCAGATTTTGAAGGATTTTAAATTGTAAAGATCCAGATTATGCATATTTTAAAATGTAAAAAAATAAAAAGGCGTTTCTGTCTATTTTTGCATATTTTATTTCTCGCGATGATTCTAAAATGGGAATCGATTATACAAGAGAATAGCATTTTCACTTGTTTTTTGGACTCTGAAAGTGGAATCGCGTTATAGAAGAAGCGCATTATAGAGAATATTTATGGCATCTTAATGGTTACAAGTTTTCTGTTTATCATATTTTGTCTCTTTATTAGTTGTATAAAAAAAAAACAAAAATAAAAATAAAAAAAAAACCCAATTGGTCATTATTGGCTATACATGTATATAGTCACACTTTGTATTCCCGATTTACGCACTGATGAAAAGAGCAGTGCCTTCTAAATGAACACCAGTGGCTCCAGATTAAATATCTCATTTGTGGAATTATGATTTCTGCGTTTATTTTGATTGTTACTACCATTTGTCCAGTTTTTCACATTATATCATTAGTACTATTAAACAGACATTTCTAATTCATTGGATCAGTGTATAATTTATATTACCATTAACACTGTACATTAAACTGAATTAAATGACAAAAAAAATTGGCACTAGGATTCTTTTGTGTGCAAATGTTATTTATATAATAACAGGTTATCTTATACAGAGTATCTTTCTTACTATCAAAGGACAGTTCCGGACATTGGGAAGTCACAGCACCTGCTCGTAATTGTTTTCGAATCTCCATTTCTTTTTGTGACCAGCGTTTCTAAAGTAAAAAGAAAAAAGTAGAAAAAATCCACCCAAAAATTTCATTGTTAATTTTATTCACAAGATTGTTAATAATCATAATTTCTGACAAAAAATATATTACTTTCATTCTTTCTAGCTGTAATTCCCATTCAGTCGTAAATGCACTGTCATCTTCGCTTAAAATATCCTGAAATAAAATCAGGAAGAAAATTAAAGCAAAAGATGTTTAACCAATTTTTTCAACTTTTAACCAATTAGGATTCAGTTTTTGAGGGCATTTTGGCAAAAACAAAAACTCGAAAATGAAGAAAAGAATGATAAGTTCGATTGTTAGCGAACTTAAGTGTAAAATTTCTTGAGTCTCATGTATTTCAACGACGTGTTACGATGTTTTAACAATCGTCACTATAAACATGAAACAATCCTTCATGCAGGCGTTGAATGTGTGCCACAGAGTGTATTCGTGCATATAGTAAACGCCTCTGAAAGTTCACTGCCAGTAGGGCAATCAATAATATATATGTTCAAAAAAAAAAACAAAAAAAAAAAAAAAAAAAAAAAAGGAATATTATCCATTCCGAGAAAATTTTAAGTTTATTTCTTTTCTCAATGAATCATAAAGCATGTCTAAAAAGTTTTTTAAAAATTATTTACGGTAGATAACTTAAGTTATTTTTTACACATGTACTGGGACCCTATCTTGGCCAGATCTTACACCAACAAAGCAAATATGGGACCATTTGGGTAGGTGTCTTCGCCAGCGCCCACGACGACCCTTACTGAACGAGTGTAGTTGAAGAATGGCCGAATGCGTCTCAGGACACCATTTAGCACTTAGAAGGCCTGTCCGAAAAGTATCCAGATTAGGCTCCAAAAAATAAAAAGTAGAACTCGCTGCACCTTTTTCCTATCCAGGTCGTGTGACGGCATTTCTGGAAAAAGGTGCAGCGAGGTCGTGTGATGGCATTCTCCTATAAAATTTGCAGCTGTTGTAGGAGTCCCGCGTGCAATTGTTGTAACATGCTAAAGCAGAAGTTTTTTCTTTGCTCGTTGCGTGGTGAAAATGACAAAACGTTGAGCAACAACATTGCATCAAATTTTGTTTTAAAATCGGTAAAACCGCAACGAAGTGTTATGAATTGCTAAATGCATCAAGAAAGATTCCTAAGATCAAGAAAGCACTCAAAGGACAGATTTGAGGATGTGGATGTGACAACACAAAATGCGACGCCAGAGCTCTCGGCCATCCCGAAGGAGGCATACCATACTTGTTTCGACCAATGGCAGCAACGCTAGGCTAAATGCGTTGCTGCAGACAGTGCTTATTTTGAAATGTATTTTTTTTTTGTAGCCTCAATCCGGATACTTTCTGGACAGGCCTCGTACATTACACAAAGCACTATCTAATTGCTACATGCCTGAATGCCAAATAGGCCACACTACCTACTGAGCTCTGCCATTTTCTGTATGGGTCTACACGTTGCATAGACCTCTTTTTGTCAAGTGTGAGTGCCTGATCTGTAGATCACAACTTTTTTACAATGTACATGTAATTTTCATAAGGTTTCCATGTCACATACAGGATGTTTTCCTGTCCAGTAATGTATAAGGGTTGCCCAAATGAAAGTGGGACTGCTGTTGGTTTGGCAAATGGCTTAATGGTAGCAGTTCGGTAAGTATATAGAATAAAGTGTACATCATATGGTAAAAAATGCCAATAAATAGTTGCCTTGAAGCTTGACGTAGGCATCCCAGCAGCTCACGCGATGAATACCCTGGGTGAAGAACCTCCAAGATTGGCCGTGGAACCTTTCTTCAACGACAACCCAGACCTCATCATTCTTTCAGAGCTTTTTTGAGTGGACCAAACATGGCAGTCGTGTTTTGTGGCAAGAGCTAAGTGATAACAACACGTCTCATCTGCATCAACAATCTGTGAAAGGAAGTGGTTTCCCCATTCACGTCAACGCCAAAGATGTTGCATGCAAACTCATTAAAAACAGCACAACTGCACATTGACTATATTTGGAGCATCCATGATCCGAAAAGTTGCCAGTACCTTTCTTCCACACTTGTCACACAGGCAACTGAAGTGTTCCAAGCAATACTGCCTGTCTTCTTACCCCTCACAGCCCTCTCTCGGGACATGCACAGAGTTCTGCCTCTTCAAGTGGCTGTGCACTGACAACTATCCCGCTTTCATTTGGGCAACCCTTATATTTAAGTGCATACTCTAAATTGTTTATTGGTTCTTATCTTTTATTCTAAAAAAAAAAAAAAAATATATATATTAGCATTGATATGGCAAAAAAAACCCAGGAAAGCTGCAGTTCTAGCAGAGTTTGCTGACATCGTCAATGTCGGGATTTATTTTGATAATAAAAACAAAAAAAAACAAAAACCCTTGAACTTTCCAATGAAGAATGCAGAAGTTAAAATCCACTTTGCACATCCAGAGAGCAACTGTCAAATGAAGTGCTCTTTGTTCATTGACCACTTGGTGTCACATGATATTAAGGCCAACCAGAAGAGAGCTAATCATGTGAAGTAGAACTCACTGATCATGTGACTTATCACAAAAATTCAATGATGCTTACTTAAACTGGGAAATGGGTATATTTTGATTAATGATGAAATATACAGCGAATGTGTTAAAAAAATATACTCGAAAAACCCACAACCCAACTTTTATTATGCCGATGAGCCCACTGGTGCAGAATACATACAACCATCACCTATGCATATCAACTGCTTCGTCCACCAGTTAAGCGATAGATATCTGTGGAAGCTTCTACAAGCGGCTTCTGCTGCGAGAATGACAAATTACCACAATTTAAGCGTTTTTGAATGCAAAGTAAAATAATTGGAGCTCATTGGTTGGATCATAGCATTTCAAAACTAGAGATGATGTTTGGATTTTCATGTCTGAATGACCATTTCAAGGGTGTTCCATGTTCACATGACTTCTGGCAACATATCCAGCTTATAAAAGCGCTGTGGTCGTAAAAGTAAACTGGATGAATATAACTAGCAAGGTTGTTTTACACAATTCACATGTAAAACTGGCTCAATTAACAACAGAATTCAAAGTGGGACCTCAAAAAACAATAGCATGAGGACTGCGCAACATTCCATCCATGATATACCCATTGAACTTAGAAAATTTTCATGAATCTTTTTTCTGGCCAACTCTGTAGGTAGCCTGGTGATATGAATGGTATTTCCAACAGTTTCATGAAAGATGTGTGTAGAGAAAACCGTGAAGCCATGGATCCCACATGTAAAGATGAGACAGTCTCGACTGGTGGTTGCTCCATAAGGGCTTGGAAGGTGTTCTGCTGGCAGTCATCAGGAACCAAAGTAATTTACAAATTCCTTTGACCGTGAAGGCTGTCTGTACAGGGAGAGTCAAAAGTCCTCGCGAGTGAAATATATTGACCTGCCCTCTGGTGTTCCGCGGCGAAACCAATATGAGTGGTATAAGATAGTGGAAAGCAACACGTGTGTAAGTTGGCGTAATCGTTGACGTAAGGCAAGTTGTACTTTTTTGCGAATTTATTTTTTGTGCACCTGAGTGGTGTAAACATAGATAGGAGTGCTATCTTATTATTTATTTTGTGCACCGTTCAGAAACGAAAGAAATTAAACAATTCATTTCAAAAAACAGTCGGTGAATTATTTTGTGTAACATAAGATGGATGAAGAACGAAGTTCTGTAGGCGCGAATTTTAGAAGGACGAAGAAAAATAACTATTTCCAACAGATACTATAGCATGCCACAATGTAAAAAAAATTGGCATAAAAACAAAGCACTGCCATATCCAGTCATCGTTTACTGACAGATACAACGCGCAGGAAAGTGTGGCTGCATGTTTTAAAATTTGTGAAGCAAGAATCAATGTACACTTACATCTGCCCCTTGCATTTGAAAAGATGACTTCTTTTTACCTGTAATTCTCTATGTTGCATGTTTCTTCTCGGGTGTGAATGCTTTATTGAGTAAATGTTAAAAGAAAATATTCTAATTACTTAGATTATTTTTTTTTTGTATTTCTTCTTTTGTGTATTGTCACCCTGACTCTCACGAAATGTGTCAACACATTAAATGGGTTTCACAATTAAAAAGCTAACGACAACAGGAGCGCCACGAACCTCGTGGATCTGCTTCCAAAAGTGGCAGATAGTTGGTGATAACCACAAACGCTTCACATTTCTTGAAAAAAGGCGGTGCAGAAAGCATCTGCATCTGCTGCTGCAAATCCGATTGGTCAGTGGTTATGATGTCATCGCAGGTCACAACAACTCCCATAACCAACTAAAAAGAAGTCTGCTATGAAAAACTCCTTGGTTGTCTGCTGTTGATGGCCCACTTGCAGTATTTATTCTATTCTTGACTGAAATGGAGACTGCTAATGTGCAGATTCTAAGAATGCCTAACTCTAGTATTATGTGGGTGGTACGTGCTTTTGCCTCCCATTCACGCCGCAATCAGTTTTTCTGAATGGTTGAGCCACTGCCACCACTACGCAGTTCGAATTGTGAAATGGTTTGCGGTGCGGTGCTCCGGGCAGATGCCGCGCCAAGCCCAGATCCACATGCTGGATGCTTAAGCCCGATAACAATAGAATTCTGGACTGACAAGAATAGACTGTCTCACCAATTAATAGACTGTTTCTAGCTCGCCTTTTGCATAAAGCTTAAAAGTTTTAGCATTTTGCGTGTGATTTTTCAAGCTCAAGCTATTCTAATCATCAAGCCGATTTGCACTAGTTGCATGAAGAGAGGATTTTCAAGAAGCTTTTCGCTTCAAGCTGATATCTAGGTCAGTTTGATTTTAAAGCAACTTGCTGCTTGGAAATGACAGATGATTCTTAGGTATAAATTTATGCCAACCCTGTAGATTTTTCATCTTGCCTTATGGAAGTCTATTAGAGTGTGTACTGTATACATTTTTTTAATGCCCCCATAGTATACATATTTCATTCAATTTATATTTTTCTCTCTTTTTTTTTGTTATTTACATAGTAAATCAAGACAAATGTAATTTTTTTCAACAATTCAATAAAACTCTTTATTTCCTGTATTTTACAGCTTTTTGCAGTCGCTTTAAAGCAAGGTGCGATACATCTTGACAATACTTTAAATGTTTCGAAACTTGCTTTAAATGTATCGCACCTTGCTTTAAAGCGACTGCAAAAAGCTGTAATACACTGGATTCTCGTTTTACGAACTCTTCTTTATGAAAGAATATTGAAGTCCTGGAACGCTACATGCATTTTGCATTGAAAAAATTTTAAATTTACGAAATATTCTGGAAGCGTATTCCGGATTTTATGAAGTGTTTTTCCATTTGTGAAAGACAAATTTCGTTTCTCATTTGCTGTCCACATCATTGATTGGTTGATATTAAGCCAGCCAATCCAATTTGATTGCTGCCTCATGCGTTTGCTGTGTCACGTGTTTACTTATTTATAGTGATAAGCAGACAATTTTTGGTTTACAGTCATTCTCTCTCTACGTGCACGCATTTGTACAGACTGTGTACAGTACAGAAAGTCGAAAATGAATGTGGTATTGACAAAAAGAAAGTGATCAAGTTTAACTCTTGGGAAAAAATTAGAAATCCTGGAAGAGGTGAAAAACGAATGCCTGAAGAAGGCAGATATAGCTAAGAAATTTGGCATACCTGCTTCTACTCTTAATCAGCCATAATCAGCCAGAAAGCAAAAATTGAAGCGGAAGCAGCTACTACAAGTAAGAAATGAATTTCCATTTTGTTTCCATGTACACTAGCACAGCTGGTATTAACATTTTAAGATAAAATTTAATTGCAATTGTGTGTTTTTTAAAGGTAATCTGAAGCGTAAATACGTTCGGCACGTGGCCAATGAAGAATTAGATGGCGGCTGCTCAAGATGGCAGCCAGGTTGAAGACTAAATCGATGTCAGCGAAATTATCGAAGAAAAACCTACACCTGGCTAAGTGAAATCAAGCTTAAATACACTGAAAATGCATTTATCTTCTACTGAAAATATACCAGAAAAAATTTTCAGTTATTATTTTGAACTTAATTATATAGAGCCAGTTAAATGCTAATTTGAAGCAACCAACATTATATCAGTACTTTAAAAAATTGTAACATTTAGTGTGAATAGTAAAGAGTGAATAAAAATTTTTTATTACATTTCTCTTGCAGTTCGTTTTTTTACGAAGTTTTGATTTTACAAATATTTTTCATTGGTCCCCTGAGATTTGTAAAAACGAGAATCCACTGTATAATTTAAAAATTATTTACATTTTTGAAGTCTCTGGTGCCTTCTCTCACATTACACAGTACATTCAAAATATTCAGGGGCATTTTAATAAAACATACTGGTGGTGCTATCTCTAGGGAAAACTATGGAATTATAACAGTAAAATAATGTAAAAAATTAATTCAGTATTTTTTTTACCCCCTCGTAATTCAGTATTTTTTTATGTGTGTAATCATCGGATTTTTTGAATGCACTATATACTTCAATTAAGAATACTTAATTAAAAAAAAAAAAAAAAAAAAGAAAGAAAGAAAAAAGAAAAAATATTAAAAATTACAATATTGGTTTGCTTACATTAATATATAAAGAAAATACCTCATCATCTTCTTCCATTGCATCTTCCTAAAGAAAAGAGAAAACTTGAATAAATACGGATGCCATTATACAAAGAATTTTTAAAGCTTTTCTTTTAAACTGAGAATATACAAGTTCAGAGGCATATCTAGGAAAATTGGCAAGCACTAAAGATTTCGATCTAAAGTTCCACCCCTGCCCAACCATCTTTTATCCAGATAAATTCAAGTAGCACCAGGGCACTTTAATGTCCGCCATACTCTGGAAATGCCTCCAAATTAAATAAAATGCTAAATTCTAAAAGTTGATGGGTGTTATTTACTAAACCTCAAATCATTTAAATGCTTATAAATTTTAAATTAATATTATAATGACTTCACCTTACAAATTGAAAACCATTAGATAAAATTTCTTAAAATATAAGGCATGGGTCTTATATTAAATGGCAATCAAAGAGAAACAAGTGGTTCTTGTGTGGATACTAATTTTATTCATATAGAGTGATGCCCTTTTTGGTATTATACCATCATACAAAAGGGGAAGCAATACGTAGGAGACATTAGCCAATTAGGCAATCTGCTCAACTGTGGAGTGCCATGTACGCATAAATTTAGAATAGCAATGTAAAAATAAAGCCGTGGAATTAAGAACTTCAAAATGGTTTTGACCATACTGAATAGTGTTCAAATGTGGATTAAGGAATGCATAATGCATAATTTAGTTCTAAGGATTCTAAATTCTCATAAGATATAAGTAATTCGGAGTCTTTGGCTTTTCTGAAAAATTTTCATGACAATTTCTATGGTGTTCAATTTGTGGCACATGGCGAATATATAATTGGTAAAGGTTGATTTTCCATCATTGTGAATTATATAGAGGACCAAAATTTGTAGAATTTGGACAAAAATTATCCACATTCGTATCTCTTCATTGTTCAAGTCAAAATTGCCGGTCCTGAATCGTTTCAACCAACATTAACCTTTTCTTCACTTGCAGTGGTGCCTTGATACGTTTTGCAAAGGATATGGCATCTTCTCAGTAGCAGACCTCTTCTGGTGATAGCAATCGCGCATGCAGCATCGAATGTACACTTTATAAGAGCTTTACTTCCAAACAATGTAACTTGTGAAGCATTGAAATAAAAATTTGGATGAATAAAGATCGTGTGATCGTCTACCCCCCGTGTAAAAATGGTTGAAGTTCAACAGTAGATTTATGAATTATAATTTCTCAAATATAACCAACAGAATTAAGTCGACTACCTAATAATAAATAAACGTTACGGTGCTTTTTTTTTTTTCTTTTCCTATTAATGATTAACGATCATAACACCACTGAAACAAGTTTTTTTTTATCACCTTAATTTTCAAATCCACAAAGATGAAATCTCAATTGATTACCTTAATAAAAATTTACTTTACTCTTAATACAATACCTGATAACTGAAAGAAAAGCTTAACATTCTACACGGAGTGGCCAATTTATTATGATCACTTCCCATACGATACAAACGGTGCATTCAGAGATCATTTGAGAGGATCCATGTGCTGTAATTTACTGCACTGTCGTCTTTCACAATTCTGGACACTCTTCGTTTTACCCAATCATTCACTATTTGATGATGATCACAAGATTTACGTTGAGACCAGTTTTTTGACAGAGAGTCCAATCTTTAAACACTAACAACAAAATGCGCTGATATTCACTCCATGCTCCTATAATCATCCTGCATTTGAAGTCTGTCAAATCGGGTTTACCCATATCTTCAGAAACAAATCACTTCCATTACTTTCATAGGCCTTCTATTACTGTAAGGCCTCTTTTAATTTTGTTATTAGAAACAGTACAGAGACGCTTTAGTAACAACAACGTGACGCTATAGTTAGTTTGCTTAGACTGTCAGATATTCATAATAAATTGCCACTCAGTGTAGAAAAAAAAAATTCACAAATAATTTTTTTAAGAAACGTATACCTTAATGACAGCCTGGTAAAGACGTTCAAGATAAAAAGTAAGATATAACTTCTTAAAAATAAGCTGTCAATGGATAGTCATTGCAGGAAAAAATTCTCAACTTTAAAGAACAGGTAGCAAAGTAACATTTCTCTAATCACAATTTTTCAGATGGAGAAGAAATTTTTTTTTTCCCTTTTGCTAATTTGAATGTGGAAAAACAAACATTAAAGTAATTTAAAGCTATATTTTAAATTAAATGATAGACACAATCAACTACTACCATGCTTTTTTAAATACAGAATCAAGGCTCATACAAGACTGATGATTTTGGTACTTTTCACGTTATTTGACATTGGTATTTTCCTTTAATTTTACAAAAACGTTCTACTTTGTAAAGTATACGTGTTAACACCACAACTTAGTTGATTGTATCATTGTTACCGGCTCCTTCGCATGTAACGATGCAAATGAATACTTTCTTCTTGATGTCTTCTTGCTGCAACGCACTTGCTTCTCTAGTCGATTACTTCTCACAACTAGTAGTCTTTGCTAAGTCTTTCTCTTCACCGCCAATATCCTTTTTTGCTATGTTCGCTTCTTGTTATTTTTTTTCATTGTCCTTCGATGTCTTCCCACTCCCATTTCATCATGCACAACCCCACCAACAGGCAAATACAGTGTGCCCTTGTCTGCATGTTCGATTATCTCAAGCAGAATATAGGTAGATAGTGGACATCATGGTGCATTTTCATCTCAATTCCTTGCATCAAGCTGGCCAGGTGGCCAAAGGAGCTGGAGCAAAGGCTTTCCAGTTCTCAAGTCCTCCTGGATGCAGATTCGAATCCTATTGAATGCATGGATGTTTATCCCAGCCTGTTTTAGGATATTAGCCATGACTTTCATAGACATATGAAAAGAATAGTCATGAAATAGGATGCAAATGATCTAGATGTTGATGCGCTCAAAATCTAATGAACCAGCCAACTGCATCATGGGCAGAGCAAAAGGGATTTGATACAGGTTCCAGGTTTAGGATTTGATACAGGTTCCTGTAGGATTTTCACATGCTACCCTTTCAAAAGTGTCTGCTGAATGGCAGGATCAAGGAAGAACCATCCACATAAGCACAAGAATTGATATCCACAGGATATAGATGACCAAAGAAGCAAAGTGCATCTATGCTCATCGAGAGAGCCAACATAACAGCACAGTACGATGATGGATCCTCGATCATCGCTGATCGGATATTTCCCCACATCTTGTTTCTTGATCGATTGGCCAACTGAATATTTTTGGAATGAATTGGAACATGCAATCCAATACACAGCCACAACTGATTATCGCCGTGCAATTTAAGAATGCCCTATGGATGTCACAGGCATCAAACTCACCAAACAGAAAATACAGCTTCTGGAAAGATGCAATGCTCTCCAAATGCTTAAAACTAGCACCCTTTTACTGCATTGGATCTTTACAGCTGATGAAAAACAGGTGCTTTATGCTGTCATAAAGTAAACACTAGTGGGTTAATAAAGAAGAACTATCGAAAGAAAGATCTAAGCTACCATGGTAGAATATGACCATGTGTATCTATTGTATCTTCAGTCATTTCTCAAAACTGCATCTTACAAAACTTTTGTGATTTATCAAACATTCTTTATGTAAAAGAATTATATAAATTTAATAAACATGCTAATTAATATACAGGATGCTTTTGAAAAGGATGTCGTGAGATACCTTGCGATGTTCTGCACCTTAAAATAAACACAAGTTTTCTCACACATTTTGTCGAAATTGCATTCCTTAGGAGTGAACGGCTCGTGCAGTTTGGTTAAACTCCTCCCATAAAGTAAACAAAAGCGCATGAAAAAAAGTAAACACCACCACGTGTTCCATTAATAGGTTTCTGCGAATTATCTGTGTACTAATGAATTGGCCCTAAACTCAACCACTCTCACAAGAAAGTTAAATTAAGGAGACTTTAATACTGCATCTCTCGATCATTTATCCACTTGCACATCTTTCATAAATTGTGGACAAGTTCATTTCTGAGGTCTAGTAATTACGAATCTTTCAGTGGGCTGTGAGAGTGGTTGAGTTTAGGGCCAACACATTAGTGCACAGGTAGTTCATAGAAAACCTATTAAAGGAACACAGTGGTGTTTACTTTCTTCCATGCGCTTTTGTTTACGTTATGGATGGAGTTTAACCAAACTTCATGAGCTGTTTACTCCTTTAAGGAATGCAATTTCGACGGAGCGTATGGGAAACTTGTGTTTATTTTAAGGTGCAGAACATCACTAGGTATCTCACGACATCCTTTTCAAAAGCACACTGTATAATAGAAAATTGTTTTCAAAATAAAATTTAATTTTTTAAACGTTAAAACTAACAAGATTTTACTTTTTTTCTTTGCTTTCCATTTCATATTAAAACATTGAAATATTAATTCATTATATTAATAATAAATACCATTATATTGGATTTGTATGGCAATCATGCAAAAATTTTATTTATTTATTTATTTTTTTTTTTAAATTGAGAACATCAATCTACACTGAAAAGTAATCAGGATTTGATAGAATATTAATCTCCAAATCTATCTGTGAAAACATTTGGCCAACTCGTCAATTGAAAGTACATGCATTTTACCGATCACAGAGTTCTGTTTCATACATTAAATAGAGACATTTTATTTAAATTGGAACTGTCCCGGCAAAAGTGGGGGATTTGATCATGTTAATTTAAACAATCTTTTAAGCACATAAAATTCATATAGTTTACAATGTTTATTTACCTCTGAAGAGATGTCTTCACTTATTTTTGAACCATTTTCCAATGAATATGTTAAAATAGCTCTGGATAAAGAAACAACAAGAATCAAATGGTGGAAAACTATAGAGCATCCAATAATTTTTGAAAGCAACAATAAAAGTGTATCATTCTCAGTATGTTACAAAGCAACTCTATATTCATTTATTGCAGTAACTGCTCATAGGTTAAGCTAAGTCAAAGTTATTTACTTTCTTTCACTGATAACAGTACTGATAATAAATACTCACTTGGATAAAATTTCTCTCAGGCTTGGTGTTGTAGGAGAATCTAAAAGAAACTGTTTAAAAAATTTATTATTTATTTGTTTATTATTTACTATTCATTTTTTTTTCTCTCCCCCCACCCCCTAGAACTTGTACAAATTCACAACCCTTATTTTGAAACCCTTAGGACCAGCTATAATACCCAAAATTTTTCTTTACCCTAAAGAGTGGCTTATATCTTGAAATTATGTAATGAGATTATCTTTAAGTACATTTTGATTCAAAGAGGACTATACAAATTTAAAATCAAAGAGATATTTCTTCAGTAACGTGCAAAATCGGTTGTCACCTCAACCATTGAGCATGTTCTGTTTTGGTTTCATGAAATGAACTCAGCAACTACAGTCCAACTTGATTTTCATACAATTTTTGGAAAGGATCCTGCAATTAGGCCTACAATTTACTCAAGGCACCAATCTAGTTAATCTGTATGACATGCAGAATCATCAGGTCGCCTGAAGGTTCCGATGCTACTGTGAAACAACTCAAGAGTTTGCCTGTAGCCCTAAGAAATTAACACAGCATGAATTTTGTTATGTGAGACTGGCATACCACAAAGCTCCAAACAAAATGGTTGGAGCATATTACGTCAACGTTTACACCTGAAGCTGTACAAACATACAATGGTAGAAGTAATTACTGATACAAATACCGATACAGAAAAAAAGTAGCTCATCAGCAATTCTGTGGAACAAACAGGATCAACATTCCTGGACAACGTAATCTTTAGTAATGAATCAACATTTCACAGATAGAGACCTCGATACCAAACGGACATACAAAACCGTATTGACACGAAAAGATAGAAGCATTACAAGTGTTGGATAAGAGCATCATGGGTAACGGCAGATATCTGAATGGTAGTTCATTTCTTCCCAGATGCATCCCAACATATCCTCGGTTATCAGCTCTACTGCACCAGAGATGCATTCCTTCAAATCATTCAGATGTCATGTATATTGGCCCCCCCCCCCATTTCCATACATAACATCTTTGGCATATCCCCACAAAAAAAATTTGCCGAGTGCTAAATCAGGTGATTGCAGAGACCAGAGCAGAACCGACAAGGAACAACTAGGAAGATCTTCCTCTAAAGTCTTTTTCATTCTAACTTGACACTATCGAATCAGTTACAGTGTCTAAACAGGTTTTGTGTTCCCTCGCTTTTTAATGTAGTGCCATTTCTGGTTGGCTTTGAGCATCGTGTGACAAACATTAATGGAAGCATTCCTTTCATTCTCTCTTCTTCAGTAAGAGGTTATCGTGTGATAATTCGTACTGCCATCATATATGCTGTATTGTAAATGTAGAGGCCCATCCCCAGCCGCAGAGATGCCATCATTGCTGTGAAGTTGCCTTCCACTGAGTGGCTTCTTCGTTTTCCTAAACTGCAAAAACTCACTGGACACCTGCCTGCCTCTTTTAGGAAATCAAATAAACCACTTCGTGGGAGGCGATTTAACAGTGACGAGGTCATTTCTGCTTTAAGGAGTGGTTTTCCGAACAGATGACGGGCTCTACGTTTACAGCATTCACGGGTGAAATATCGATGGCAGAGGTGTGCGACTTTTGAAGGCAGTCTGTGTGGAGAGGGATTGGTGACCCCACCAAATTTGGTTACCATACGATCATGCTTCTATGCAAATGGCATGAACTTCATGACCGCCCCTCGTACGTTGTCTGTATACAAGTAGTTTTCTAATACCTACTATTATCACTTTCAGGATATATTATTCACCTTGCTTTGACATAGGATAGCCTCTATCCGAAATGCGAGCTTTTTACAAGGTCTTACCACCCTGTGTTCAATTTTTATTCACAGTAGTAGTGCAGTAGAACCCCGATTTTCCATTGTCATGGAGGAGAAGGGAGTGACGGTTATTCGAAAAAGACAGATTATCCATTTAGTGACGATATTGATGATATTAGTAAAACCGAAACGGAGGGCACTGCCAACTTCCGTGAAAGACTAGTTCAAGTCTGAAATCAGAATCCGCCAAACTAGCAGATACCTAATGAAGTGGTGGCTTTGTTAGTAGTAAGTACAGTATTAAGATCCTTTCTGATATAGCAGATACCTATTTGTGGTCCCACCTCACAGTGCAATTTCTCTGTAGAACGATTTGCCCTAAGACATCCGTAGCACCGTTCTACAGCGATTTTCCCCCAACTGTGTCCATCTCAAGAGACGTTTAAGTCGATATTACTTAAGCCAACAATAATCCTAATTTATCCTTAAGTTTTCTTTTTAATTCACCCTCTGCATTTTCAGCTGTTGAAAATTGTTCTTTGTTGCTCTTACCGCTAAATTGGCCCTGCCGTCTCGACTGGCAAGAAGAATTTGTCGTCTTTTTGGTTTTAGCTTCTCTCTTACTAACTCCCTCTGGAGTGCTTACTTTATAATACAGGGTGACAATAAATTATGGCAACAGAAATGGATGCGTCCAGGCACGAATATATTAAAGCGCCACAAAATAATTTTTAATTCATTGCAATCACTGCATGTTCTTGGGCAACTTATCTGTGCTTCAACTTATTATGAGTTAACTGATGTGTGTTTTGAAATGTCAAGCACAAACAGTGCAATTTTGGAGCAGTTTCGTCAAGGAAAGCGTCAATGTGAAATTGTTTGTTTGCTCAATGTTGGCAGAGACGTTGTCTCCAAAGCGGTCAAACAGTTCGAAAAGCTTGGCCATGAAGGCGAACGTCCAGGAAGAGGAAGAAAGCGTACCACCAACACATCCAGGAACCGCAAAATCATCAAAAAGCGAGTCCAGCGAAATCAGAGAGCTCTCAACGAGACAAATCGCTCGTGAGACCAGAATCAACTGCGAATCGATGCGGAAAATGGCAACAGAGGAACTCAAACTCAAGCCCTACAAGCTCCAAAAAGTCCAGCTCCTCACAGACGATAACAAGCGTGTACGGCTCCACAGATGCCGTCAACTCAAGCGTCGGGCCGCAGGTGAAAAATGGAAGCACATCCTCTTCACTGTGGAGCAGGCACACAATCACCGAAACGACAGAGTGCGGTCAGCAGAGGCACCCACCACCTCTGCAGTCATCAAACATCGTCAAAATCCGCAGTCCGTGATGGTCTGGGGCGAAATTTAAACCAGTGGCGTTTTCGTGGACCAAAGAGTCAAAATCAACCAACAAGTTTACTGTCGCGACATTCTCGAGGCTGTGGCACTTCCTTCGACAATGCGGATTGGACCTTTCAACAAGACTCTGCACCAGCTCAGAGCGAAATCAACGCAGGAGTGGTGCAAGAGTCATTTCCCGGATTATCATCACGTCTCAGCAGTGGCCGCCCTACTGGCCGGATCTCAATCCGATGGATTACAGCGTATGGTCGATCTTGGAAGCCAGGACCTGTGCTAAACGCCACAACAGTTTATAGTCGCTGAAGAAGTCCCTGAGCCAAGAACGGGACCGATTGTCGCCTGACGACTTGCGGCCCGTTGCTGAAAATTTCAAGACACGTTTGGGGCTTTGTATTGCCGCCAAAGGAGCCCACTTCGAAACCGAATGAATATGTTATTATAATAATAATTTTCAGCTACAAAATGAGGCTGAATTAGGTTAAAACAACAGTCAAAGCCTGCATTAGCAGGCAACACATTGGGTCTGCCTCCAGGGTACTAGTTCCTTCATTTTCAGGCTGGGTTCCTTGTTCAGACATCCTTTTAATCACATGTGTCAAATGAAGGGCGTGTCCCATACTCACATTTACATTAATACAATTGCAATAAACTAAACAATGTTTTTCGTTGAGTATATAAGCACCCAATAAATTCATAAGTTTTTTTTTTTAACATACCAGTTATTTAGTAATAATAATACGGTGTAAATTATTAAGCTCACTCTTAACACGTGAGCTACAACACGTGGGCACTCTGTATTTATTCCTTTCTTAAAACAAACGTATTTTCAAATTTATACGAATTCAATGAATATACTCACCTCATTCATCATGCTGCTCCACAACTGTAATGTTGGATAGCTTGTTTCTATTAGGAAACTATCTTCAGTTTTCGGGTACCCTGAAAGTGAAAGTAAAACAGCTAACATGGAGAGCGACAAAGGCAATAAGGTAATCAAATGCGGTAACAGAAATAAAAAGAAAAGAAAAAAAAGACTTTAATTTGAAATTCACCTGAAGGGCAATGTAAAATAATATCGTACTCTCCAGCAAGGCAAAATAAGAGATCGGCCGAGCCGTCATCTTTTCCATGGCTCTGTTGATCGGAAGAAAAATACTCAATTAGGGCAACCTCCCCGTCATGGAAAGAAAACTTCACTTTCTACCAAGCATGCACTAAAGGGAAAAAGAAGGCCTTCAAAACGTTACGCTACCTCAAGCAAATAAAAATTACTGTCATTATGCTCGTTGCTCCACGATTCAAATTCCTTCAGCAAAACCGAAAGGGACGTCTCCACAACATTCGACGCCATATTGTTTGTTGACAGCCAAGTTCACGGCCTCCTCCACAACACTAGTCTAGTTCTCGGTTTCGCTTTACGCTTTAACTCGCAGGCTTGGCTTTTC
The DNA here is from genome assembly GCA_023313115.1 of Rhysida immarginata. Classification (NCBI taxonomy): domain Eukaryota; kingdom Metazoa; phylum Arthropoda; class Chilopoda; order Scolopendromorpha; family Scolopendridae; genus Rhysida; species Rhysida immarginata. The sequence goes on along the minus strand of JAHWFO010029187.1, from coordinate 1,730,038 downwards.
ATTGGAGAACGCAGGCGATTTGATTAGCTGAGGAGAGGGCGGATCAAAAGAGCCGCGCGCACGTCAAAGACAAGGAAGCAACATGCCACCATCACGAGTTTCTGACATATTATCGTTGGAGCTCCTAAATGAGTAGCTAACCAACACTAACAGGCGATATGGTTTCTCTTGCAGAAGCTCTTCACCTGATTGGTTCGTTTTTTTTTTGTTTTGTTTTTTTTTTTATATCCGTGGGGCTTTCAAAAGTTTTCAAAAGGTCTACGCGTGTTCAGTGGATGAGCTGCGGGGGGTCGCGAGAAGTTTTAGAAAATAAAACAAATAAAATAGGAAACAAGGGTTTCGATTTCACAGTTATTTTAAATTTTCGAATGGGGTTGTTTGTTTGTTGTTGTCTTTGCGGTTTTTGCCGAAATTGAGTGACATGCAGGATAAACGGCGGGATTCGAGCACGCGACCTGTTGCACTAAGGTGACCCGATTTTTCAGTTCAAAAAGTGGGATGGGAAGAGGGGGAGGGTGCGCAGGCCTTCTGTCTAGGTGGTGTTGTATATATCCCCTTTTCTATTTAGTCATAGTAGATAGCTAAGCAGTGATGGTTAAGTTAGTAAAAATTTCATTTATCTTGGTCATGTGATCAGTCAGCAGATAGTTAACATTAACCCATTGAAAATAATTCAGTGCAAATAACTCAAATTATAATATCAGGTTGTTGCATATCAAATGTCGCACTTCGAGATGAGTTCCGTGCTTCAGCACAGTTTCCACATTTAGTAGCAAGTACCCATAAAAAAGTGGTACGTTCCCAGAGATAAACCTATCAGCGACCAGCTACCTAAAATTTGCATGTCTGCGATGATATTTAATAGCGTTTGAACCCAAGCGATGATAGTTATGACTTCATACGAATTACGTGTGATAATGCATTACGAGTTCAGGTTAAATCACACTGCATCCAAGCCTCTTGAAACATCAATAAGGTATTCGGTGTAAGCACCATAAACGAACGTTCAACGTTGGTTCTGAAAATTCTGGGCGGGAGTGATGGACCTCGTAAATGAGCCACGCAGCAGACCGCCCAACGTGTTGAATGACGCTGATCTGATGCGATCTGTAGTAGAGGACCCGTCAAAAACTGTTTGGGACCTTACAGGGGATCATACTGATGAACCCCCGCGACAGTTCCCTAAACCCTCATTGTACCCCAGGAAGCTCATGGTTACAGTTTGGTGAAACATCCGTGGTGTAGTGCATAACAGTTTCCTGCAGCAGGGGGAGATGATTACCGCTGCGACCTACTGTCGTGAACTGCATCATATGATTGGATCAATAGATGGTGGTGAGAGTAGTAGTTGGCTTCCATGGGTGTCAAATCTTTCCATTAACAAAATTACAATGGATGGAGCAGAATGTGCTCGTACATATTGTGGTTATGTTTAGCCTTTCTCAAATCTGAAAAGTTTTCTCACCAAATTTATATTAAGAGCTTTAGTTTCGCTGCTGTGCTTTCGCTTGACCTCCATGTTTTATTTTCCCGTTTGTTGGTGTTAACTGAAATATGACGTCACTAACCGAGTTTCAGAAACCCGGTTAGGTAACCAAACAGGCCACACAGTTCTGCTTGATCGTGATCAAGAGTTAACGGTGGTTACTTAACCGTGATTAAGGCATAGTGCGAACATAGCATTAGACTAACCAGTTAGGCATAGGAGCACTAACTGCCGTTTATGACCGCGTGAAAATGACATCACAGTTTGTTAACTGGGATTTATGACCGACCAATCACTATCTCTTCTTATTGGTTAGGGTTTTTAAATCTCACCCATGAATACATCTGCTTTACACTGAAAAATATACTATCTACCCAAAAAGTATTTGGGCACCTACTTCATTGTCCAGAATATTATAGAATGACTTGAGTTCATGTTGCTGTGAACAACCACCAGTGGTCCAACACTGTAGTGCGTGAAACGCCTCTACACCATAATGCCACCATTCCAAATTTCCTGGTAAGTAGTATGTGGCAGAAAGCGTTCTCCGGATAGCCAGCAATTCATACACATCCATCTCACCGAAAAAGTGAACCTTGATTTGTCACTCCACAGAACTGATACCCACTGCTCCAGTTGATATTTATCAGATTTCATGATATGAGGTGATGGGGCTCTTTCACAATGTTCCAATGGAACAGACACCCTTATGAGGATGGCCATTGATTATGTCTGGTCAGAATTTTTAGTTGTCCAGAACATTCAACATTTCTGCAATGTCCCTCCACCTTCCACTTACGCAGGACGAATGTCACAGTTGATATAGGCCCATTTAACTTAGCAGCAATTTCTCTGCTAGACAGTCCACTAAGGTGACATCCCACAATTACACCCTTATCAAATTCTGATATCTCTGTACCATGTGCCATTTCTTTTATAATATCCGGTAAAAATCCGGAAAACATAAAATACTAGAAAACTGGATCCAGATAATCAAAAAAATAAACTAAGCAGACGGTTGATGTCGTTAATTGTCATCACCGTACCAAATTTCATTAACCTAGACCCATTTTTACTCGCGAAATACTGCCAAAAATGTGAGAAATCGCCTATTTTTAACGAGGGCCATAGGGGGGGCAAAGGGGTAAAATATGAAAATTAGCTTTTTGCAAATTTTGTGAATTGGTCTGGGTCCAAATATCTAAGTCGTGCGTGAATTTAACACAGAGTGGGGTTGACCGGATGCGATTTTTTGGAATTCTGCCCCCATAATAATCGATTTTCAAAAATCAACGCATGCTCCCTTTTTCTGTACGTCTTTTACATCCTCGTGCTCAATTTTGAAGCTCTCTGCATTTCTGCATCGGAGTTAGACGGCAAAAACAGAAAACGGGGGGCCAATTTTTGGACCCTCCTGGCCTCCCTCACAAAGTGAAAATCAAAAAAAAAAAAACCAGAAGTTGTTTTTTTGGAAATATCCCCGAGAAGCTTCCCTCAAAGTTTCGTCGCTTTATCTTTATTCCCTGCGAAGTTGCATCAAAATATCAAAAAATTTTGTGAAACACCCCCAAAAATCTATCTTTTTCAGTTTTCGCATCCTTAAAATTCGAATATCGAAAATCGGGGAAACTACTTTTTTGACACGATAGCTAGAAACCTTCCTGCAAAGTTTCAAAATCTGCGTTCATAGGGGGCGGAGCTAAGTGACCGAACGTGCGACTTCTTTCTGCCCCCCCCCCCCCCCCCAGAAGGGCAGGGGGTCCGAATTTCGAAAACCCCGTCTTAGCACGCCCCTACACTATCCGTCCTATGACCCCACCGAGTTTCAAGTTGGTGGCCCCAGTAGATTTTGCTGTGCAATGATGAGTCAGTGGATGTTCTCTTTTATATATAGAGATTTGGCATAACTGCAACTGGTTTAAGTCACATGATTGCCACGCAAGTCCATTAATCTACCGTCAGGGAATGCCCAATTACTTTTTGGTAGATAATATAACTGATTGAATAGAATATCTCTATCCAAATCTATCACTGGATATCATGTGAGAACATAAACCCGACACATTCATGCAAACTCATTGATCAATTGGTATGTACAACTTACCGATCCACAATTGTACCTATCCATGAAGTGATTATCTCGCATGTAATTTTATTTTAAATCTAAAGTGGTCATCTGACATGCCCTGCCTGAATTGAGATGGAAAGGCTCATATCTCTATCAATTCATTCTCATTTGCTGAAACAGAGATTCATCTTACATACAGTCAAGGAAGTGAGAACTATTACCAAACTATAGTCCTTTTCCTTTAATTAGGCATGTCAAGGTCATATGATCTCACATGTAACCATAATAATGTTTATTCGTTTAGAGCCATGCTTCTCAAACTGTGGTACTTCAAACCATGCCAAGTGGTACTCGTGTGGTAATTTTTCTTCAATACAACACGAAGATACTTTTTTCAACTCCTGTGGTACGTTTTCAACAAAACAACCAGTACTCGTGTGGTACTTTTTCTTCAGAACGTAAATTAACGATTCATTGGCAGTGGTGCTTCAATTTACCAGTTAACTCAAGGACAGCGTTAAGACCACTCGTGGCCAGATTATTAAGACCCATTAGTTGGGCCGCCTTTTGCCTTTAATACTGCGGCAATTCTTCTTGGCATTGACTCCACAAATGGATGTTGAAAAGTGATGTGAGGAATCTGACACCATGCCTGGCCTGATTAATAGCACTGTCCAGTTGTGTGAGATTTGATGGTTGTGGAACCAGCTGCCTGATGGTTCTTTCAACTTCTTCCAACAAATTCTCAATTGGATTAAGATCTGGTGATTGTAGGGGGCCACCTGAGCAAGGTAAAGTCTCCCCCATGTTCTTGAAACCACTCCTGCACAAAATGAGCACTGTGGCATGGTGCATTGTCTTGTTGGAAGAAACCATCTCTATTGAGATACACCATCAATATGATAGGATGAACTTGATCAGCAATGATATATAGGTATGTTGTGCTATTCAGATGTTGTTCCACGAAATAAAGGGCCCAAATCATAACATTGCCGCCACCAGCTTGAAGGGTTGTACTCATACATATGAGGTCCATGCTTTCATTCTGTTTCCACCAAATTCTCACTCTCCAATGTATGACTGTCCAATCCTTGTGTCCCTGTGCGAATTGGAGATGTTTTATCTTGTTAATTGCAGACAGCAAAGGTGTTCGAACAGGTCTTCGGCTTCCACATCCCATATGATGCAGTGTACAGCGAACAGTGCGTTCAGGGATCATTGAGAGGATCCCTGATTAAGATCTGCAGTAACTTGATACACTGTTGTCTTGGACCAGTCTTGCCACTCTCTGTTCTGCCCAAACATTGACTAGTTGCTGAGGGCCACAATTCGCACGTTCAGACCCAGTTTTAACGAATGCAGCAGTTTTGTTGATAATCGCTCTATGGCTCCGAGTGCCAACATCATCCCACGTTCAAAGGCTGTTAAATTGCGTTGTTTACCCATGACTTCAGAAACAAATCACTTCTACTGTTGTGGTAAACAACCTGCTTCCCTATTTATAATGGTGTGGCCCTCTAGCAACTTCAGCGTGAAATCATAGCTAATTTGCCTACAAACTATGGTGGTCATAATAATCTAGCCAGTCAGTGTATAATCAAGCCTATGGATTTCTATTAAGAATCCTTGATATCCTAGTTTTATAAAACAATTGAATCTGCAGTCTACGCTGTAAAGGTTGTCTACGCAATGTTTGTGTTTATTAATAGAAAAAAAAGCCATTTAATTTTTTTTAAACCCAAACATTGATATATTTCAAGGTTTCATTTATTTTCCATAAAACAAAAATTAGGTGGTTTGTAATTTCTACATAAATAGAAATGCAATCTTATGAAAAAATAATTTGCTTAATACCTATAAGGGTGGTAAATATTACAAATTTTATGTAAAAAAGTACTGTAGCTGTCTTTTAACATACAAAAGAATATTTCAGATCAACCCTTTCTTTTATTTAAATTAAAACTAAATTTACAAAAAATATTAAAAATATACAAATATTAAAAAATAAATATTAAACCATAAAAAATAAGTACAAACATTAATAAAAAAAAAAAGTTTTAAAAAAGAACCAAAAATCACAGTGAAATCCTTTAAGATTCTAGCTGCCTTTAGTAAGTATCAACGTTTTTATTTTAAATTTTAAATAGAACATTTTAATCAATCTATACAGTAATTCATTTATTAATTCACATGATTACGTGGCAACTGTGTAGCCAAAACAAAAACCCAAACGATTTCATGTCATCACACAGGCCAGAATTGAAAAACTGATATGTGTCTGAAAATTTTGTTGGAATGATCAAAAATAAAAACATAAATAAAATTTTTAACACAGTGCATACCTGTAATGTTCTTCAGTTAAAAAAACAAAACAAAACTGAAAACACTGATCTTAATATAATTCAGAAAAACTAAGGACTTACTCAAAAAAATGAACATTAAGAACAATAAATCTTCTGGAATGTTTGGAAAAAAATTTCTTTGAAGAAACTTATTCAAATAACAAATCTATGAAGTACTGCACAACATTTTAGGTCGAAACTCATCCCGCTGATGCTCTGCATAGGCTATCAAGGTTTTTATATCCACCTTCTTTTTTAACGAATCAACATCCCTTAAAAGAGGAGAACTATAATATATCAGATGATGTCGATTTGCTAAAAAAGAAGATGGATATAACAAGTGAAGAGAGATTTTTTCAAAAAACGCTGCTTATGTCAAAATTAGGTACACATAGCGCCATCTCTTGAACAAACAAACAAACATAAGCCAATTCTATTTCATATTAATCCCCCCCCCCCCTTTGGATTTTTTGAAAAAATTTTTTAGTTTCATGAATTGTCACCGACTTTATGTATGTATACAAAATTTCAGCAAGATCGGACCAGTGGAAGGGGTTGAAATACTGATCACAAGATTTCATCCACCAAACATGACCCAAATGGCTAAAGTTATACAAGCGTTGTAAAAACGAGTTAGCCTTTGCAGAGCATTAGCAGGATGATTTTTCGACCTAAAATGTTGTACCGTAAGACTGGAAAGAAAATCTCCATACAACATTCACTTATATCTTAGGCTGTGCCACTCTTATGATATGAAGAAGTGCTTTAGTGCTAACTGAAATTTAGCATGCCACTTCTAGCTTCTCCAACTGTGACTTTCTTAATCGTCAGCACCTGTAGTCTGCCCATTCTAGGAAGAACACTCGAGGTCAATTCCGATAAATGTCTGGAACAGACCAACTGCACAAAAGTCTAGCCTACATCGGTCAGTCCCTGCTTAGCTGCAGAAATAGTTCCTTATCAGGAAGTCTAAACGCAAAGTCGAATAAAAATCATGGTGAATAAAAATGATTTTATCATCACTGCAAACTCAATCCAACAGAATTAATTTTGGCCCAATGTAAACTGCTATTTTGAAAAAAATAACGAACGAGGCAATATTTTGTTCTTATGAAAGAAGATTGTGACTTTAGCTGGAGACAATACTGCCCGTTTCTTTAGAAAGCAGTTTGTCATACGGATAAGTTCGCTGATGATTACCGAGTTGAAGATGGCATAATCGAAAAGAATAAGCATATTTCTCTTGATACATGGACTTGAAATTAAAATAAATAAAATTAATAATTGGCTGCTGTGGTAATGAAATTGATTCCGAGTGTGCTTTCAAGGATGGGCAGATTATATTTCTTCGTCTGTGCCATTCTTGTGGCACGAAGAAATGCTTTGATGCCAAATGAAATTCAGCATCCTTCTAACAAAAATTCTTGACTGTGACTTTCCTAATCTTCCGCAACTATGAATAACGCCCCGAGGGCAAAGTCTTGAAAACACATCACAAGAATCTTAGATTCTATTAACATTCTTTTTTTGAAAAAAAATAACATTTATAAAATAAACAAAATAAAAAGTTATATTTCCACAAACTCATTTAAATACGAACAATATGATAACATAAATGAATGGTAGACCCCTTAAATAAAAACACCATTAATTCTGAATATAAAACATCTATCCAGCAGAAAATCTAAAAGTGTAACAATTTCAAATTGTTTCGAATTATTAAAATATTTCAAAATCAACCTTTCAAGTTGATATTGAAAGAGTTAATGAAAGTTCCTAGTGTCTATGGTGAAAGTAAAAAATTTTATATCTGAAACATATAGAGTTATATGTTTTTTCAGGGAATGTTAGATTGATAATTTATTGATGCGTAAAATTAAGATTTTCCAACTTTAATTTAAGATAAGAGCAAATGTGTTCGTTAAAATCGTTTAAAAATACTTCCTGGGAATCTCTCACCATAGATGAGATTCAAAAAATGAGATTTGAAGATATGAGATTCATTTTAAATACAGTATGAGAAAAAATTTGTAAAATAGCAAAAAGCTTAAAAGTCGACATACAAAGTGACAACAATTACCATTTACATACACAGTATGCAAACTGTTATTAATCAAAATCATTAAAATGAGAACAAAACAAAAATTTTGCTTCTCACAATGATTTTTTGTGAGCCATGAAGGAGGAGGAGGAGGAAAACTCAACGTTTTTTTAAAAAAATAATAGACAAAAATCTTACATTTAAAAATAAATAACGGTACTACATTTAACGATGCTAATTCTAATTTGGCCATGTTTATGTTAATTCAGTTGTATTATAAAAAATTATTATGCTTATTGAACTCTTGTTAATTGTTGAATTTCTTGTTCTGCATCATACTTTTCATACTGGAAGCCTGGATGCAGGTCAAAATTAAGACAAGCCTAAAAAATAAAAAAAATAAATAAAAAATTTCAATAAAAAGATTTCTTTTAAATGTCCTTAGAATATAAAATTTCAATTTGTCTAGAACTTTGAGAATGAGTAAAAAAAAAAAAAAACGGGTTGCCAATCATCTTTTATTGAGCATGAGAATAAGTTTCTGCCAGTTTTAAATTCAAATTAATCATTTATTTAAATAAAAAATAAATAAAATACAAAATTATTTTATTTGAAGTATGCCCCATTGGAAGTGACAGCTTCCTCCTATCCTGCAGTTAGTAAACGGATTCTTTGAAGGAAAAAAAATCCGTTTCGTTTGACTCAACCCATTCATTAAGCAATTTTGTGACACCTTCATGAGAAATGAACTGCTCTCTAGAAAGGGTCGAATGCACAGAACAAAATAAGTGGAAATTTGAAAGTGCAACATCTGGTGAATACGGCAGGTGGGACAAGATTTTCCAATTTCATCTTTCCAAGTATTTTTGGAATGGTCTTGCAACATCTTGTGATGTACACTTATGGTAAAAAATATGGAGACTGGTGGAAAAAGTTGACTCGTTGTTCAGAAAAATGCAAATATCCCAGAAAGTAATAAAGACAGAGATCTGAAACTGTTGAATATCTAAATTTGCACCATATTTTAATGATTGAATACAATTTGAGCGACAAAAAAAAAACAGAATAACAAAACATACAACAAAAAAGAAACATGTCCGCAGGACAAAAGTTTGGAGACTTATCCAAACGGAGACAAAAGTTTGGAGATTTGGTGTTAATATTTGGTAGAACCCCCTTTAGCGTTAATTACTGCCTGCACATGTTGTGGTATAGAGTTCACAAGTGTTTAACAGTCCTCCTTTGTTTAATCCACACATTTTGAACAGTGTCTTGTAAGTCCTTCACAGTCATCGGCCTAGCTTTTGCAACTGCGATTTTCACAGAGCAGGATCCAGTTTTCTTGTATTTGATTATAATTTTACTTACAGCTTTCGTTGTTAGCTGCAGGCCCTTTGCTATTTTGACTTGCATTTCGTCGTTTTTCCATTTTTGAATGATTAATTCTCGAATGGATTGATTGAGGAATTTGTTTCGTTGGTGGCATGTTGAATTAGTTGAATGTTAAAACCACATTGAGCAATTTTATGTACACTACATGGAACATCCCATTTTCTGGGGGGTTTTCTGTAGCCTAATTTGCATATTTTATCAAGAAAATCAAAGTTAGAGCCTCCTGTTTTAATATTCTGCTCTTGTCTCCAAACTTCTGTCGCGATTGGGATAAGTCTCCAAACTTTTGTCCTGTGTGGTATTTTGTTCTTTTTGTTGTATGTTTGCTTATTCTTATTTATTTTTGTTGCTTAAATCGTTCATTTGTTAAAATATGATGGAAGTCTAGATAGGAAACTGATTCAGGTCTCTGTCTTTATTACTTTCTGGGATATTTGCATTTTTCTGAACAACGAGTCAACTTTTTCCACCAGTCCCCATATTTTTGTCCATAAGTGTAGCAACGTGGGGCCTTGTGTTGTCATTGTCATATTGTGTCAATTATCCCATTCCCAGAGATGGTTTCCAGACAATTTTAGAAGCACATAATAGATAACATCCTTCTGATCCCACCAGATGCATAACATGATTTTCGAACCATTTTTGAGTTGGTGGACCTGGTTCATGTCATAATCACCACTTTGAAATCACCGAAACCACCCTTCACACGTGGTACTCAATGGAGCATGATCGCAGTAAATATTAACAAGCATTTGATGCGTTTCAGCAGGACTGTTCATCACAATACAGCATTCCCATTAATGCTGTTTCGTTTTGATGGTTACGCTTCAAACAAATGTCTTCTATGCGGGTTGTTCAAGAATTTTTGCCTCCTGGTCCGTAACTTTTTTATTTGTTAACCGATTTTCAAAATTCTTTTTGTATCTGATACATACATTCGTCCTCTGTGTAATCCACTATTCACTTTTCAGCATAGTCCACATCCCTTTCCACATGTGATTGGTCAGGTGAACCTGTCGGAGAGGAATTCCGGGGCTGTTGTTGATACGAGGATTGAATGGCAGCTTTGGACCCTCTTCTGCAGGAGGATAATGCCCGCCCGCACACTATCGCCACACATCAGAGGAGTTGCAGTGCCTACAGTTCAAAGATGAAAAACTGTGTGACTTTCACCACTTCCCAAAGAAGAAAGAGCACCTTAAGGAACATGAGTTGTGTGTCGACAACAACCCTGGAATTCCTCTCCCGACAGGTTCACCCGACTAGTCACGCATTGGTGCAATATGTGGAAAGGGAGGGCGGACTATGCCGAAAAATGAATAGAGGACAAATGTAAGAATTTTGTAAATCGGTTAACAAATAAAAAGTTACGGATCAGGAGGCAAAAATTCTTGAACAACCTTTGAATTCGTACTGTGATTCAAAGCTCACGGATACACCTTCAAAACACAAGTATAGCATTCCATAAGCACAAAATTAGTAACACTAGCGCATCTCTCTGGAAAGGACAGAAACTTATTCCCATACACTATAATAAATATATAAGGGTAAGTCAAAAAATAAGTTTCCCTATTATTTCGCAAGTGAACGGGTAAAGATAGATTATTTTGCTATTATATATCTTTATTTCTCAACATAATCACAAAACATTTGTCATAGCGTCAAATGAGATTTTCTGTTCCCTGACGATAGGCGTCTGCTCATTAAGCCATTTCACTACTTCGTCAGTGAAAAATCGTTTGCCCCATAGATGTTTCAGCCAATAAATGGTCCAAAGTACCAAGACTGGCTGTCATACATGGTCGCAGGTGGGTACACCACTCGATCCAGAGTCAAAAATGAAATATCCCAACATGGAATATCCCAATTCACCAACATGCAAAAGCACAAGGAAAGTGGTGGCAACCATTTTTTGGAACATTCATGGGGTGATTCTTCTTGATTTCATGGTGGTGCAACTGCTTATCAGGCGAAATTAAGGTGTCTTAAGGAAGCTATTCGACATCAACAACCTGGGCTTCTTACACAAGGAATGGAGTTGTTGCACGAAAATGCAAGGCCTCACTACGCAAAATATTGTATAACATAAACTCTGCAAATTTTTATATAAAAAATGAAGTAAAAGATACTTTTTTCCTTTACACTGTTAATGAGATAGAGATTAAAAATTGCATTTTGTCCTTATCAAAATATTCTTCCCCAGGATATGATCATGTTACTACAGAAATTCTGCGTAAACATGTTAATAGTTTAACTTATCCTATTAGTAAATTAATTAATTGTTCTTTTTTACAAGGTATATTCCCTGACGCATTAAAGATTGCAGTTGTAATTCCAATATTTAAAGGGGGAAGTAGTTTATTATTTGAAAATTATAAGCCAATATCTTTACTGTCTCATATTTCAAAAATATTTGAAAAAATGGTAAAATATCGCCTTACAACTTTTCTGGAAAATATAACATTATTCCGACTAAACAGTTTGGTTTTCAAAGAAAAAAGAATACTCAATTAGCAGTTCACAGTTTTATAACAGATATTATTAACACTCTTGATAAAGGTTGGAACCCTTTAGCAAATTTTCTGGATATAAGGAAAGCTTTCGATTCAGTTGATCATTGTCTCTTATTACAAAAAGTGGAAAGATATGGTATAAGAGGACTAGCAGACCAATGGTTTAGCTCCTATTTAGCCAATAGAAAACAAGCTGTTAGGATTAAGAAAAAATTAAGTAAATTCAAAAATTTAAAAAGATGAATTCCTCAAGGAACTATTTTAGGCCCCTTTCTTTTCTTAATTTATATAAACGATATATTTCATTTAAATTGGTTTGGTTCTATCCAAGCTTATGCTGATGATTTAGTTTTGACCTATATAAAAGGTGATTATCAAAACTTTAAAGAAGCCCAATTAGACCTTAAATTATTAAACTTCTGGTTATCAAATAATAATATGTCCTTAAATGTAAAAAATCTGTGTATATGCGTTTTAAATTACACTCTGATTGTAATACGAATTTATTTCTTAAATATCATGATTTGAAATGTAATAACCTTGAATGTAGTCCTTGTCCTCTCTTGACTTATGTCGAACACACAAAATATTTGGGTATTACAATTGATTATCGTTTATCATGGGATTCCCATATAAGAAGTTTATTTGTTAGATTAAGATCTATTACTTTTATGATTCGATCGTTAAAAACTGTCTTAACTTTCAAAAATTTGATTTTAATATATAATGTTTTCTTTTTAAGTAGGCTACGTTACAATATCTCATCCCAGTTTGGGGTGGAACTTATGTGACTCATTTAAAACCAATTATAAATCTTTTTAATATGTTGACTCGTTGTATTTTTAACAAGAGTGATTTTCGTAACTAATCAAATAATGAATTTTTATCAATTTTATCTTTTTAGTTTGGCAAAATATAGTTTGGTAAAAATAAAACAGCCAATTTTTTTTTAATTATAATTTAAGATATTCTAAAAATCTGACGATTCCAATTGAAACTCCAAAACATTCTTTTGTTTTCCATCAAATAGATTATAATTATAAAAAACTGTTTAATGAGCTACCAAATGAAATAAAATTATGTACTGATAAACGAAAATTTGGATGTAAACTTAGAAATTGGATTATGAATATCAAAAATAATTAGTTTTTAATGGTTTTTATATGTTAATCAGTTTTAATTGTTGTAATATACTAATCTTTTTTTCCTTTTTCTTTTGATGCTTTTCCGAATATACGAGCACTATGTGCTCATGGAAAATTCATCTTATTGTACGTTTGTATGTTTCTTACATTGGAATAAATACTGATAATATTCTGATGTGCTCTCCATCCACCATAGAGTCCGAACTTTCATCTTAACTTTCATCTGTTTGGCAAAATGAAAAAAAAAAACATCTACGGCGCAGACAATTTTTCAGTGATGATGAAGTAGTGAAATGGCTTAATGAGCAGGACACCATTTTTTATCATCAGGGAACGGAAAACCTCATTTCACGTTATGATAAATGATTGAATAACTTTGATATGATGCTGAAATAAAGTGTCTGTGGAAAACGAGCGCTTGCACAAACATGAACTATAATTGTCAAACATTACCAAGGACATGGGGAAGAGAAATAATGAAAAAGCAAATCCACTGAAATACTTTTAATGTGTGTGCTCGAAACAGCACCCATTAGTATTCAGAGGGCAATCTGAAAACATAGCTTAACATGTTGCATGGGTTACTTGGGTATACAAGGTACCTCTTTTGAAATGCCTCTCTTCAGATCGGCACGTGTACAAACATTCCCCTGTTACATGGTCTAGCATGGTACTAATGGAATATCGGTGAACCATGCAAATCTTGTGGCCCATAACCTGGACCTATCGAATTTGGTACCCGTACTGTCAATAGCTTCCTGTCTAGCGGGGTTAGTAGGGAAAGTTTAATTATAGCCACCTTGCATATAAGCACATAGAAAAATTTTATCAGTAGCTAGTTCTGATCAGTATAAAAAAATAAACTATAAAAGATTACAGCTGTGAATGGGAAACCTTTTAATACTTACTAAACTCTGTTCTTCTAGATACATCTTTTCAAGAATACTAACTAATTCAGAAAATGTTGGCCTTTCATCCAAATCAATTTGCCAACACTGGAGCATTAACTGATACCTAATAATACATAGCAAAAGTGAAAAATTTGTTAACTAAACAAATAATTACAACAGTTTCATAATAATAATTATTTAGAAATAATGAAATTATGACATACAAATCATCACTTATGTATTTAGTTTGCTGCAAACGCATGCCTCTCAATACTCTGATGGCAACATCTTTTGATCTCACCATTACATAAGGAGTACCACCTACAAAATACAATTGACCATAAATAAAAAAAAAAAATTATCCATACCATATTCAGTACCCTATTTATTCTATTATAATGTGAAAAATTTTGGCCTAAAAAGCACCTAAATTTGCGGGACCGCATTATACAAGAGTATACCGTAATACAGGGTGTATCAGGTTCGATGGTCATAAAGTACCTAGCGTGATCCTTTGCATGATTACAAACTTAGAGTTCCTTATCGAAAATGTCCTTAACATTTAAATTGCGTCGTTACGTCAAACTTTTATGAACTTTCCGCACCAGCAGTTCATTAAATTCAAAGGGGCAATTACAATTAAATCGGCGGCAATTATTGAGATTAAATGGCGTTTTCGACAGGTTTTCAGCAAACTTCGCGTGATGTTTAGACCCTTAACATTTGAGTTTTGAACATTTTGCATAAGGAACTTTAAGTTTGTAATTATGCAAAGGATCACCTAGGTACTTTATGACCATCGAACCTCATACACCCTGTATATAATATTCAAAACTACCCCGATCTGACAAGTTGCATTCTGTTCTGATGAATGTTAAATAAAATTAGCATATACTGTTATTTTTATTTTTTTAAATTTTTTTTACTGTTACTGTAATTTTTCAATACGAATCTGCTGAATAAGAAAATCAGTTTAGGTTACGTTTTCTTGAAACAAAATTACGTTTTATTGAAACGAATTTATGTTTTTATGAAGTGAAATTTTGTTTTATTGATGTGAACTATTATTTTATTGATATGAATGTTTATTTTTCAATATGAAACTGGAGTTTTTTGAGCAAAACTATATTTTATTGATATGAAAAATTATTTTAATGATCAAAAATTACATTTTATTCATCGAAACAAGCTGTAATAATACAAGACTGTGATGCCAAAAGCCTTTACACTTAAACGAACACTTCAAAACACGTAGTTGCATTTTGACCCACTGCATTTTTTTCCATGTTTCATACCCATTTAAAAGGCATGAAATAAATAATAAAAGTGTACTTATTTCAAATTGTAAAAAATAAAGAATTTTTTTCTGTAAATTCTTGCATATTTTATTTCTGGCAACAATTCAAAAATGGGCCCGCAATATACAAGAGGATAAAATTTTTACTGGTTTTTTGGGCTCTGAAAGTGGAATCACATTATAGAAGATGTGCATTATAGTAGATTATGTTATTAAATGAATTCTAGTATCAATTTATTAACTGTAACACTTCAAAAAACAAGTAAAGTTGGAATTCCCATATTACAACAAGTGTGATTTGCATTTGAATAACATGCAATTTAAAGCCCGTTATTAAAATCGTGGAAAAATATTAACGTCTTCACGACCAGAATAAATTTTGAAGGATACCTTCCAGGACCAGATTTTATGTACTATCTGGCAAACCAATGACGAATCTGCGTTCATCATGTACAATTTTGTAAGAATATTTCTGTTTCAGAATAAATATTTATTTCAAAATCAGGATCTTCGGCATCACAACTTGCATCAACATAATCATAATCATCCATTTTTACACAAAAAAGGAGCAAAATCATTGTTGTTTACTGTGCAAATACAACGTACAATGGTGTTGAAATTAGCAATCAAAGAATAAACGCAATGGTTCCATCTATCGACAGGAAAATGGACTCAAAAGAATAAACTGTTCCAAATGATTTTACTCTCTCATTCCTGAAAAACCACGTTTTCATTTCGTTAATAGAATTAATAACTGAAAATGATGAACGCATGTTCGTCAGTGGTCTTGAAGAGGTTAAGATAACGTTATTTTTCTTTAATTATTTATATTTCTTGCATAAGTTTGTTAAATAAAAGGCTCACCTAAAGTACTCATTTCCCATAAAATAACACCAAACGACCAAACATCGCTCTTCAAAGTATGCATCTTATTTCTTAGTGCTTCCAAAGACATCCATCTCGTACAATCATAATTCTGTAAATAGAGAAAAATTAAAATTTCAGATAGTGCAAATAAGTTTCAGCTTATATTCGGGTAAATACAATAATATGTATAGCTATAAAAAGGAGCTACATATAAGCATGAATTACCTCTTTAATTTTATCATAATGAGACAAACTAAAATGAGAAATTTTTGGAATTGTCCCATCTAATATTATTACATGCCTGGAGATCAACTGACCATGAATTATCTGAATAAAATGAAAAATACAAAACAAAAGCATTTATAATACATCAATGCTATAAGTGTTAAAGTTTAATTAAACAATCATAACTATAGCTGAAAAAAATGTTAGCCAATAATATCATCATCACCATCATTAACAATTATCACCTATTTAATGCAGGATGAGGCTTCCTCCAAATTTTTTCACCACAGAGAAAGCAGTGTCAATTTGAAGGTAAATTGGCCAATAAGACTCAATGCTGACAAACTGCAGATTAGAAATTGTTAGTAGGGGTTAGAAAGCAAAAACACAAACTTCCATGCTACTGAGTGATTCAAACTCTCGACCTTAAGATCACAAGAGCCACAGTAGCATTACGCTATTTACATGTCCTTTGAGCTTGGTAGAGTCGTTCCTATTTTTCATCAAAAACGTAACCGCATGGTACTGATGTAAGGCGTATGACTAAAACCTCACAGACCCATCTTGAGCTATTCTTTAAGTTCAAATAAATAGATACTGGGAATTTTTCAATAAAACACAAAATATTGGTTTAATCATCCAAATTTATTTTGATGTGCTACGCTGAAAAAAGTGTCCCATTGAAACATTTTCCAGTTTGACCTTCAGCATCTTCTACGAATTTGTTTTATAGGCTTAAAACACTTCCATGAAGTGGTAGTCAGTGAGTTTAGGGAACTGGAGAAAGTCACATTTGAGAATATGGTGCTTGGTTGATGACATTCACTAAGTTTTTAGTCATTAATTGATGCATGCAAGGGTCAATGTGTGGGACAGGCTTTATCGTGGTGCAATATTCAAGCACTCTTTTTCCACAAATCTGACCTTTTCCAATGCTTCAGAACAAGAAATTTTGTTGAGGCAATACAAAATTTGAAGGAAACTCTTAGTTCAATATTTTTTATCCATTATCGCACTAATAGTTGTAACAAATTCGTTAACAGATCACGCCAACGCTCTACGTGACCATTATGTAGATTGATGCCACTTTACAGCAAAAAAAAAAAAGTTTATTCATGCCTTTTAAATGAAAAATTCCCAATATCTATTTCACTTAAAGAAATATCTGACAGCTAAAGAAACACCCAGTGTTTCATATCTTGGACATTTTCTTGTGATTAGAGGTTGTTGTTTTTTTTATCTTTCCTATGCAGGTATAGTAATTCTACATAGTTCCTACTTTCCATTTTATTCACTTGTGCATTGATATCTTACTCATCAACTCATTTCAAGTTCTTAATCACCATATTGTATCCACAGTTTTATGATTTGTTATCTTGTTGTGTAACTTCATCTTTATAAACATCGTTATAAACACATAGCGTAAAATTCCCTTATTCCCTAGAAGTCAAATATCTAACCATAGTTTTAAAAATCTCACTTTATTCTGGGCCAAATGAGACATTCCTCTAGCAATTCCAGCAGCTAGCTCCAATAATTGAAGTTCTCTAAGTGTAGAAAACCTTTTCTGCTTTTCTGCATACACAGGATAATGATCCAACGCACGGCTATCTAAAAGGAAATCTTTCAACGATACTTGATAATATTCTGTGGCCAAATGGAAAAGATCTGTAAAAAAAATTAAATAATAATAATAATTCTAAATACATATACACTTTAATTATAATTTTATTCACAGAGCTTATAAAGAAACGATACATCCACCCTTTTAGCTTCATTTAACAAATAACAATATTTCACTCAAAATACCTCAAATAAAATGGAAGAATTCTATGAGGGCATATCATATTGAATTATACCTTATTTTTTCACAGACGAATAGATCAGGTACTCATTAGATAGGCCTACCGTCTCAATACACCTCTACGTGTATGCCTATACACACAGCCTTTCCAGGCCCCCATGAAACAACTTTTCTGGAGTCTGCTACATCCAGAATCTTTTGAAGTTTGTGAAATAATACTTTGAACAGGTGATAAATGGAGGGTCTTACAGTCCATGCAAGGAGTATCGTATGGTAGAACTTTTCAGCAATGGAGATGAGATTACGGTTCGGTTTCCCGACTTGTCATAGTGCAGAAGCACATCTTTTGCCCATGTCCTGGCTGCTTCTTTAGAGTTGTTTACCACAATCTGCAGGGTGCGGTGCTGTTAATGAAGTTCCCAGTTCCAACTAGTCGTTGAGGTATGAACCCCATTATCTCCATGTGCTTGCACTTATGCTTCCATTGTATTGATAATACTTTAGTTTCCAATTCATGGTAATGGAGCCATGTTTCGCCCTGGACATATAGTCCATATTGTTATAGGAGATCACTGCTCATGTTCTCATGCTGTTGTCTGAGAACCTCCTACCTGGTAGACACATTCTCCATCTTTAGTGATCTGTGATTCTAGCAAGTCCCATGGCTGCCTCCATTTCCTAGAATATAATTCGCCTTCCTCAGGTAATCATAATTGCCATTGTCGCTTTGCTTCCAGTACTAGCTGCCTTATCCATTCACATGTAGCCATTTTTCCAGCCTTCCACCCAGTTTATGGGTGGTTAATTGCTCTCCACTATGGTTTATGAGAAAACAACCCTTTGTGTAGTGCTGCTATCTAGTGGCAGACAAAGTGCACTAGCCAAGGGCTGTCACGATGACCAAATGATGAACTGCAGAATGCAGAAAATTCAAAATTGCAAATCAATATAATAAGACCCTTGTAAGTGTTTAAAAATTAATCTGGATCGACTACAACTTATAAGGAATTATACAAGACCTTTATTATTTGCCTAAAGGTAAGACACTAGTGAGTGTACAACTTAATTCTGTCGGATTATTTCGATTTTAATTCCGTATCTGTAAGCTTCTTCGGCTGACTCAGGTGCTCCTCATCATTCAATTCAAAATTGCCGATCCTGAACTATCTGACCAACATTGACATGTTTTTTCAGTTGCAGTATCCTCTCTATACATTTTGCACAGGATCCTGGATCTTCTCAGCACCAGAAATCTCCCGGTGATGGTAATGGAGCAAGCGGTATCAAATCTGCACCATGTTGGAAAACTTGATGAATAAAGCTCATGTGATCGTCTCTCCCGCATGTAAAAATGTTTGAAGTACAACAGCTGATTCACGAATTATGACTTCTCAAAGATAACTGACAGAATTAAGTTGCACACTTAATAAATAATGTTAGATCTGCAATATTAATGGTTTAAAATAGGTTTAATGAGTTTCATCTTTGTACATGCAATACCAAAAAATGACATCAAAGTATGCACAATTAAAAACTTGAATGCACAAAAACTATTTAGCCTAATTAAAGATGGGATTGAGATCTAACCTTTTTCTTCCGAGGCTCCAATAAATGCAACGACATTGGAATGTGCGCCTAATCTTATCATTGCATTTAATTCATTAAAAAGATTTCTACGCTCTCTATCTGTAAGCAATGTTTGTGCTACAAAAAAAAGTTGAATAAAAACTCTGATTAAGAGACCTCTGAATAATTAAAAAACAAAAAAACAAATCATTATATCAACAAATGCAAATAATCGACGTGAAGCACGTACGCACAAAACATGAACTCACTTGGAGTAGTTTGAATTGTGACTGGAATTTGCTGATTATGTCTATGAGCAACTCCAAGCCTTACAGGACCAAATTTTCCATGTCCGACGATTCGGTCTCCAATGTCTAAATAGGGACGAGGAATGTGCCAATAACGTTCTTTAAGACTTTCATAAGCGTCACCTAAATCAGCTTCATCACTGACACATAGAACATTTGAAACAATGCCATTTTCATGCTAGAAAGATAAAGAAATGAAAGTAGAAACTGGTCTTTATAAAAACAAATAAATAAAAAGACAGTGGAGCAAAGTGATTTAAAAGCAAGAGAAAGTTCATCCAATGAATACAGTAACAAAATGAATTTCAACTACCATTTAGAATTGATATTCTCTTTATCTGTCTTACATTTGTTTGTTTCCAAAACTGTCCTTTTTATCAATTAATTGTGAAAAATAGAAACCCATGATGCACGACCAGGATTCAAATCACGAGTTTCTATTTTTCGTTTATTTTAATATATTCAATTTTCTTTTCATGTTTCGCTTTTTCTCATTATCATTCTATTAATACAGGTGGATCTAAAATGTGGGCAAAACTGCAGGTGCTGATTCCTCCCATGCCAAAACAAGTAAAAAAAAAAAAGGTCATATAAACATATGACCAGAAGTGTTTGGTTGATCAGTCACACTACAACTGAACAAAGTAATCTCACAAGTCTGAGCAAATGTTCGAAATGTCACTGCCTGCGTCAACATACACTTGGACATGATGGACCCTGCACAATTGCGCCCTTTCATAGACCCCAAGACGATTGCAGATGGCTTCATATATGCTCTACTGGTTGAAACAAGTTTTTCAATAATCTGCTAACTCTCCATTATCTCCAGTTACTGCTCATTTTTAAAGATTTTCAAGAAAATGTTAAGTTCTGAGAACTATCAATTCTAAGAAAAGCCCAAATAACAGGTATTCTATGCGTTGTTACAAATTTATTTTGTTTTATAATTTGCAGAGGTGGGACGGAATCTTCATTACATGCCTTAATGAACGTTATTTACACAGTCAACGACAAAAATATGGCTCGTTGAGGTTCTAGCAGAGAACAGTGGGTGGTAGTGACCTGTATGAAGAGGAAAAATCAAGAAAAATAATAACCAGTGCACACCAACCCTTCAGTATTACAATATATAAAGCTAAAGTGGGCAGTGAAGTTATGCAAATTAGATAATAATGATTTCATCAAACACCCCTCTAAACACCAGTGACAAAAATATAGCTCATACCCAGAAAGGTTGAAAACATAGGTGGATGAGGTTTTTAACACAGGTTTTGGAACAATCCTGAATTCTTCTTTCAGTATTGGTGTGTTATACATTTGTGTTGCTGCATTCCGTGCGATTTGTATGCATTTTGTGAATAATGGTTCGTCAGAAGCGATTGCTTGTAGAGGAACAAAGTGCAATCAAGGCATATTGTGAAGCGGGACTCAATTTCATTGAAATCGGTAAACGTTTAAACAGAAGCCGTGATGTGGTACGTGATTTCTTGAAAAATCCAGACCAATATGGTAAGAAGCATTCACCGGGTCGACCTTGCCTGTTTGATCTCAAAGCTGAGAGACGGATCATCCGATCTCTGAATCCGGGGAATCGCACCTCTTGCAAGAAAATATGCCGAGACAATCCTATTGACCTCAGGCATCTTTGTACCGTGCAGCGAATCTTCCATAACAGTGAATTTGTTGGGTGGAGAAAGATCAAACGAGTACCAGCAATGAAACCGCAACATCGCAAATGGTTTGGTTTGGTTTGTTTGGTATTAACGTCCTTTT
This sequence comes from Rhysida immarginata, assembly GCA_023313115.1. NCBI lineage: Eukaryota > Metazoa > Arthropoda > Chilopoda > Scolopendromorpha > Scolopendridae > Rhysida > Rhysida immarginata. Next base: position 1,708,321 of record JAHWFO010029187.1, on the reverse strand, counting down.
CAACTGCCATGGTCACTTCAGGACGGCGTTATAGGGGCCGCAAATTTTGCCTCGCAAGGGTTCTTTAACATGCAGCCGGCAAACGACTACACGGGACCAACGGCTTTACTTCCCTTCCGAAGGAAGTGCGTGATCTCAGGATTTCCCCCTGAAAAATCCTCGTCGTCCTCGGCCGGGATTGAACCCGGGTACTCGGGCATCAGAGGCGATCACGCAACCTGCTGAGCCACCGAGGCCGATACATCGCAAATGGAGATTGAACTTTGCAAATGCAAATTTGGACCTAGATTGGACCAAGGTTGTGTTCTCTGATGAGAAGCAGTTCAACCATGGTGGTCCCAATGGACTTGACTGGGAATGGGTGGACTCCTGTGCACCCCAACGTGTCAAGCAGCGACGTCAAGCTGGTGGTGGCACAGTGATGGTGTGGGGAGCAATTGGATATCTTGGGAAACTTCCACTGATTGTCGTGACTGGACGAATGTGCTCCCCAGATTACTGTTAACCTATGGGCAGAGCTGGTTCGCTTGGTGTATGATGGTGTGAGACAATTTGATATAGTGGAAGCGCTTACTGAAACAATCCTTGAGTGCTGGGGCAATCCAACAAACATACATGCAGAACTTGTACCACTCAATTCGAAACTGGCCCATTGCAGTGCATGGTGCACATGGAGGGCCAAAGTGGTTATTAGTGTACAGAAAAATGTATCATTTCGCTGAAATGTTACCTGTTATTCAAATAAAAGCAGTACCGAGCTATATTTTTGTCACTGGTGTTTACAGGGGTGTCTGATGAAATCATTACTATCCAGTTTGCACAAATACAATGCCCACTTTCGCTTTACACATTGTAATACTGAAGGGTTGGTGTGTACTTTTCATTATTGTTCTTGAATTTTCCTCTTCGTACAGGTCTCTAGCACCCACTATTCTCTGCTAGCACCTCAACGAGCCATATTTTTGTTGTTGACTGTAATGCAACATACAACAAACACGAAGACTTTGAGATGTCCACACAGATAGAAGCCCGGTGGATTGAGATCAGGTGACCGTGCAATTGAATAGGTCCACCCTTACCTATCCATCAGTCGTGATAGATATTAGAGAGCGTCTCCCGAATATTGTGGTTGAAATGTGCGGGACTAGTATCATGTATAAACTCTAACATCCAGGCCATATTCACATAATTCAGTAATACAGGTTTTCAATCATTATTCTTGTCTTTTTCTCTATGCTGCTTTGTCCAAATTCTGTATGCATCAGAGAGATATCCTTCAGGAGTTTCAGCTTATATTTTAGCCAGAAAAGAGCGATAAGAGAAGTTTTTTGAAATCAAGTATCTCTGTTGCCTATGCCATCTTGCATGTAAAGTTTGCATAAAGTTCATCTCTTTTTATGCTCTATCGAATGGAACAGGTCTGATTTTGCAACACGCTTACACAATTCAAAATATTCTCTTATGAGTTATAGGTTGACATCTTGACTATGATCGGATATGAATTAAAACAACTAAAATAATATTACATCTTCCTAATGCTTTGACTAGCTTGGTTGTTTGTCATTTCATTCAAATATTACTCTATATTATAATGGCTAAGGTTGAGAAGAGTTAGCCTTTGGTCGATCAGAAATTCCGATGAGAAAACTGTGACGTCATTTTAACGCGGTCAGAAACACCAGTGAGCACTGCTATGCCTAACCAGTTAGTCTACCGTAATTTTCGGGAGTAACGCCGCGGCGTTTCTGTTATTAAAAGTTAAAAATTCGGCGTGTGCGGCGTATCAGCCACCGCGGCGCTACTGCCGGAGATTTTACAAAAAAAAATAAAAAAATAGATAGATAGGTTCTACACATGATTTTAGGCCTACTTCATATCGTTGTATTAAAAATTCACTCCGATAACTGTGAGCGTGATTGTTCAATATTTAGCATCGTCACTTTCGTAAATCTTTCTATCCCCAGATAATAAAGCACTCGATAATACAGTCGATAATAAGAGTGCTTTATGACCAGATGGTTTTGGAAACATTGATGTGTTTGAACCAATAGAATACAGGGCAACCAATCAGAATAATCGACGCCCGCTAGCATGACACCTGTTGCGATATATAAGGGGTCGCTTTTGGTTTCATGGCAATCAGTATTTGATTTCAATTTCGACGAGCATAATCTCCCAGTATTTCTCTCTCAACGACTTTTGACTTTCGACCATTTATCGACCCAACGACTTTCGAGTCCTTCAGAGAGAGATTCCCACATCTGTGGTAGTAGAGGAAGATGAAAAAGAAAATGACCCACCTCTGCAGGAAGAATTTTTATCTTTATTTCATTCTGATTCGGAAACTTCTGATTTTGAAGGCTTCGACTAATAAAATATATCTTAAAAATATTGAATTTTGGTTTCTTTATTGAATTTCTTATAAAACGCGGTTATACAAAACGGACCGTGTGTGATGGGAGGGGGGGGGGGTGCAGCGTATAGGCCGCCGCGGCGCTACTCCCGAAGATTTAATATTTTTGTTAATTTTGGCGTGTGCGGCGTATCAGCCGCTGCGGCGTTACTCCCGAAAATTACGGTAACCGTCCTCACCGAGAAAAAGACGGTCAGCCCAGTGAGAAATTACGTCATCATTTTCGCATCGGTGAGGGTTTTTGACGACAGCCAATGAAATACTTGGTATATACTATTAAGACTGATTAAAACAAAATTTAAATGACAGGACAAACTTAAGATTCTTAAATGAAATTAAAAAAGAAAAGCAATAACACTCAACTGGTTCCGTGATAGGAGATTGATGAACAGTTAGCTCTTGATGATCAGATGATCGGTGATTACGTGAATAGTATCTCCTCATTCCAATATATACAACAATAGAAGCAATAAGGAGCACAATTCCAATTCCAATAGCAACGCTCAAACCAGTCACAACAGCTGAATTAGAACGAGGTGGATGTGCTTAAAAAAATAAAAGGAAAAGAAACATCTAATTTAAAGAACACAAAATTTCACATAATAAAAATTTTTTTAGCTGTGTAAGTTGCAAAGTTGTGAATTAAAAAGGGGTTTTGTTAAAAAATGTGGTGTAGTATTAGGGGTGTGTTTCGATAGATTCACGGACATCGTGATAGTAAGGTTTTTTCTCTGTCTGAATCGTTGTGATAGGTTTTCGTGAGGTGGTCTTGCCCGTTACGATAGAGCCGAGAACCTCACAAGAAGAGAATCTTGGGCCCCACGAAGCGGTCTTAGCTTTCGAGGTCGTACAGCATCATGAGAACCGATCCTGCTTGTTTAAAGATGGCAGAAACCATAGAGGATTTTTATGGGTAAATCGGGTATCATGGTACACGTATTTGCGGATTTATAATGCGATACTACAACATGCAGATGTCTACTTTCAACAACGTCAACAGTAAATTACAGTTAGTGTTGGAATTGAACAAGAAAAAAAATAGTAATAAACAAGAAACCCCTGATACAGCGCATGAAGAAAGCGCAAAAACCAAAAGTGAAATAGTGCCTGAACAAAGATTAGCATGATCGTTGTGATTCTCACTTTAGCTCACTGGCCACAGTTACACAAGTTAGCTCTCGCTAGGTCAGCGAGTCTATCAAAACACACCCTAAGTTACCCTCATACTAATAACCGAGCTATGCAGGATAATACCTGCATACCGGTCCGAAGCCCAAAAAAAATGGGACAGATTGAGAAAAGAACTAACAACTAATCCTGGAAAAAAATTCACCAAGAAAATTCTATGGAAACGCCTTCAAATGCATCAAATATGGTGTTCTATGGTCTAGCAACCAGGGAAGAGCAAGGACCTGCAAAGGTATTTAGGTCACTTGTGACAAACCCCACATTGATATCATTACTGATGAAAGTAAGGGTCTGTGCTGTTGGCAAACGCAATCGGATCACTACTTGGAAAATACGAGGAAAGAGTCATGGGAAATTGGACATCATCAAAAGTGAAATGACCATGCTCCCTGTTGCTGAAACGTTATCGTAGGTGCACAAATAGGGTATAATACATGGATGCGTGTTATACAGGGGGAATTTTTTCCAAAATAACACAAAAATTTAGATGCGTATTATACACGGGTGCATATTATATACTGAAAAATTACAATATTTCCAGTCAGATGACTTTACAGTTTATTACTCTGGTCACGATAATGTCAAAAGTAATGATGTAGCATTCATAGCTTGTAAATGAGTTGCACCTGCATAGGAAACTTCTCAACATCAGTGACCGCATAATATCCATTCGCATTTGCACAATTTCTGCAGATCTATGCCCTGACAACTGGTGCATTCAAGGACGATTTCGTTTTTGGTAGTATTTGATCAAAAGAATGAAGCTTCATCAAACGACTGAGCAAGTCAAATAGAAATCACGTTTTTGGATCAAATGAAAAAAAATTCATTCGTTTAAACATTTTTATATGAAACCATTCAATAAAAATAATCGTATAATAAAGTTGCATCATCTTAAAGTTTTATAGACATTTTACTACCTAGTTTTCTAATGTTTTCTTCGTTTTCTCCGTCGGTAACAATCTCTCGAGAATGGGGTGATCTGGGTTCCAAATCTTTCTCCAACTCTAACTCAGAATCTTTACTACTAAATGTGGCATGATACACGGCAGGCTTTGAATATGAAGCCTTTGTTACCTATAAAATAAAATGTAAAAATGAAAAATCCGCAAGGGAGAGAGAGTTTATCTGAATATAATTTGTCAGATTAAATTGAAAGACGTTTCAACATCGATGGTACGATTGAACCTACGTTGTTTAATGTAGAGACAATTCCAACAATAACAGTGGCAGATTGATCGTCTGCAAGAGGTGTGTTAAAATAATTTTTATAAGTTGCTCCATCACCAACAACAAATGGTTTGTTCGCTTCTTGTGCAGTCAATTCGGCAGTTATATAATACGGAATATTCTTCTCTTTGGCCAAAGATGAATTGAAAAGGTTTGAAGAATTAAAAGGTACTGACGTTGAATCATCAGAAACAATTACTTGATACATACTAGAAAAGTAAAAGGGCATATAAGAGAATAATAGGAAAATGAATGATAAATACAAATGAAAACTAATAAAATCTTTAAAATTTTAGTCGTCGTTATTCTATAGTCTCTATCCACCATAAACGTGCTTGAGATGCAAAATTAATAAATGAAAACTGGAGTTACCGTATTGATTCGTGTATAATGCGAAAAATCAGTACAAAATGCTTTACATCAGTGCGAGAAATGGTTTACTAAATAGAGCTTAAACCTGAACGTCGATAAATGCAAGGCTATGTTCATTACCAAAAAGCAGAGAAAACCCCTGAAGCTCCTCTTCCTTTCTGGTATACAGTTCGAATGGGTGAAAAAGAACAAATACCTCAGAATGATGATTGATGCCAAGCTAAATTGAGGCAACCATGCTTCCTAAGCTATCAATAAGGCTATTGCTCTTCTGGGGGCGTAATAGCAACCTTGGAGTGGATAGCAAACTTCTGCTCCATAAAATGGTAATCCAAACCATCCTGATCTAGTCAGCCTGCCTGGGCTACAATATGCAAGTCAAGATGGAAGGGCCTCCAAACCTTCCAAAACGTTACCATGAGGATCATTGCCCAACTTGACAGGAGAGTTGCAAGTAATTATTGCATTGCTGATGATTTCGGTGTACCTTCCATTGGAAATCACATTCAAGAGTTTCTGAAGAAACTGATTCTGAAGATTAAGGACCATGTCAACCCCCTGACTCTGACATTCTGGATCACCCACTCATCATTACAAGTTCCTTCGATCATCACAGCTCTCTTCACATCCTAGACATAAACTTCGATGACATTCAAAAGGCCGTCTTTCCAGACTACTGGATCTCCTAGCTCTTCTGTGTCCCTCATCAATCTATAATCTGCTTTACCATGTGATAGGAAAGGATTCCTTTTTACCATCTGGACGAATTACTAAGTTTCATCTGGCTCCTTTCCTAGTTCAGTGTACTTCCTTTGGTTACTTCTTGGATGAGTATGACAGTGAAAGCATACTTCCAGACCATTCGTTTTATTATTCCCTGCACTGTCAACACCTCCTAAAGAGAAGGCCTGTGCACAAAAACGTCATACATTGTTACATCATCATCAAGCGGCTATTGTTATCGTATTTCTACCAATAATAAGCCCTAATTTTGGCCACTTGATGATGATGTAACAATGTATACAGTTTTTGTCCGCAGGCTTTCTCTCTAGAAGGTGTTGGCACTGTTCAATTGTTGATTGTCGAATGGAATTCAGTACATTGTACATGCAAATTTCTTTCAGCGTCATCGTTTTGTTCATCTGCAATGAGCCAAAAATTGGGGGTCACATTATACAGAATATTCGATTTTTACATGTTTTCTGGGCACTAAAAGTGAGGGTCGCATTATACAAGAATACACTGACTGAGCAAAACTCATGGGATAGCAGGTCGCTGACTCGCGATTGGATACCACATGTGTTCCACACCCCCTGGAGGCCTACACTTGTGGGAAGTGGCTCTGTGTTTGATTCATGTGAAATGCAACGTTGTCGTCATGAGTTGGCAGCATTTGAACGGGGCATGGTGGCGAGTGCCCAATGCATGAGAAGTTCGATTTCGGCAGTCGTTCAACCGTGTCTAGGGTATACTGAGAATGGTTGGAGGAAGGTGTAACAGTCCACAACAGACACCATACCGAGCGTCCACCACTTTCGACAACAGTCACCAGCGACACCTGGGACTAATGATCAACAGAGACAGGAGCGCCACAGTATGACAAATCACAGACCAATTCAACTTCGGTCGAGCTAGAAACGTCTCCCAGTGGACAATCCATAGGAACATGCATGCCCTCGGCTATGGGAGCTGTTGCCCTATGTGGGTACCACTGTTAACCCCACATCATCGGACACTCCTGCGTGCATTTGCCACCAATCACATCGGATGAACACTGCAACAGTGGCGTAACGTCATATGGTCGGACGAGTCACAGTATCAGTTGTTCCATGCTGATGGGAGGCGTCATATGTGGTGGCGCAGAGTTCATGAGGCGATGGACCCGGCATGCCAAGAGGGCGTGGTCCAGGGCGGTGGGGTATCATTCATGGTCTGGGGCGTGTTTTCCTTGTATGGAATGGGCTCCCTTATTCTTCTGGATCAAAACACGTTGAATGGTCTACAGTATCATCAACTGCTCGAAGACTATCTCCATCCGTTTTTGGCCTTCCAACACCCTGACGATCTTGCCGTCTTTCAAGATGACAATGCGCTGACACATCGCTCCAATGTCGCCCGAGAATGGTTCGAAGAGCATGCAGGGGAGGTCCAATGACTGTGATATTGTACTCAATCAATTCATTCTCTCTTAGCCAAGGTGCACTTTGCATATGGCGTTTGATTCAACAACTACTCCATAAAATATAGGAAATGATTATCTGGAAAGAAATTAACTACTGAAGTAGAGAACCTACTGTATATGCTTACGTTAGCGGCCCTGTAGTCAAATGAAGTTGAGGCAACAAAACAGTAATATTCCTCTCTTCTCGTTTAAGTATTTCAACTGGTCGAGGCTCGGGTGGTTCTAAATAAAACAAAATCCAAAAAAAATTTAAAAGCATTTTTATTAATTACCAAGGCAATGGGCATGCTTTTGTTTTTTAACTTTTTTATGTTTTAATCTATCAAGATATGTTAAGAAATTATAAGACAACTGAGCTGACGTTGGGAATTTGCGTGAAAAAGGGTTTATTTGATCAAAACGTTTTTTATTAATAAACAAAATGATGTTTGTTCCATGATATGAAAGAAATCATTGTTGATTTTTTTTTTGCATGGCAATAGGAAGATCCAAGACTGCAAGACACAATGCGATTGTTAAGTAAGATGAATAAGGCACCAAGAAGAGAACAGGAAGAAAGCCTGCCCTCTCTTTCAGAGATTTACGGAGAATTGTGATCCTTGCTGTGTCCAAATCAAGGTCCACTCGTGAAATCAGCAAAGATTTGGATGGAAAAGTGAGCCATATGACTGTGTGGAAAGGACTGAGAAAAAATCCTCATGTGAAACCTCTTAAAATGAAGACTGTTCCAAAACTCTTGGTAGCGCATAAGGAAGCAACATTGAAATGGGTCAAAAAAGGTTGTACAGGGCAATTCAAAAGTTACTGTGCAGTGGCTGGTAGGACACATTTGCTTGTTGTGAGAGTCGGCGCAGAGATTTACTGGGACTTAGCAACATTCTGTCCTGGATCTCAAGCACTTTCTCCTCGTGTGTGGCAGGGCGGCCCGATCATGCTGCATCCAGTACAGTTCCACTTGCACGGAACTTGTCGATTAAGCCGTACTGCATTCCGATGAGGCACAGGTACGAGGTCTGTTCAAAATATACGTAGACTGTTTGAATTGCGCGGGCCCTGTTGGTCCCATTCAAAATCGCTTGGTGTCGCCATCTTCTGACAGATCCGCTGATTACAAGGCAGTTTTTTGATTGCAAATATCAGTATTGGTTGATTAGCTACGCGGTTGTTTGTGAAGTGTGTTTTTTTTCGTTTGGCGGATTTTTAGAATGAGTGACTTGAACGAGCAAAGAGTTGCTGTGAAATTTTGTGTTAAACTCGGAAAAACTGCCACTGGACGAGTGGAAAAGGCCAGAAATGTGGACGAGAGGTGACTGGTTGTTTCATCACGACAACGCTCCAGCCCATTCAGCCCTCAGAACTCGAGAGTTTTTGGCCAAACACTCGATCACTGTTCTTTCCTCACCCACCCTACTCACCTGACCTCGCTCCTTGTGACTTCTTCTTGTTTCCCAAACTCAAAAGACCTTTGAAAGGAAGGAGATTTGAGACGATTCCCGACATAAAGGCAAATGCGACGAAGGCGCTGAAGGACATCACAAAAGAAGCGTTCCAGGACTGTTTCTAAAAGTGGAAACACCATTGGGATAAGTGTGTGCGTCGGGGAGGAGAGTACTTTGAAGGGGAACCAGATGTGTAACTTCTGAATAAAGTATATTTTGTTTTATGACGTCAGTCTACGTATTTTTTGAACAGACCTCGTACACCAGGAATCGTCTTTTGAAACTGCTGCCGAACTTCCTCTGTGTATTTGCCTGCATTCCGGAACACATTCTCCACTAGGAACATACGCTGTTCCGTTGTCAGCACCATTTTGCTACTACCACCCTCTCTATACATGTTTCCATACACTACTGCACAGTAACTTTTGAATCATCCTGAGAAATTCAACTTGGACAGATGGCTACAAGTGTTATTGGCGTGATTTGAGAAGAGAGCCCAGAGACAGATGCAGCCGACAACTGAGGGAGGTTCCATCATGGTATGAATGCATTTGCATTTCATGGGAAAGCAGATTTGGTCATTGTCAATAACCGAATGAATTCAGACATATATCAAGATATGCTTTACAATGGATTGAAATCTTTTGGTCCATATACTGGAGGTCCTGAGTGGATATTTCAAAAGGACAATGCTCCATGCCATGTATCAAAATTTACAAAAAAAATGGTTTGCAAAAGATCAATGTTTTGGATTGGTCCTCTTGTAGCCCTGACCTTAATCCTATGGAGAATCTATGGGGCGTCCTTAGTAGGAAGGTTTATGCTGGAAATAAGCAATATGAAAATGTAAATGAGCTCCTCCGAAGAGCAATAATGGATGCATGGGATGCAATTTCCAAAGAGAGACTTGAAAATCTAATCGGACGAATATACCGGGTGTTCAATTTATCTGAAGACATTGAAATATCTCAAGAACCACACGTCGGATCAAAAAAAAGTGTGGAATGAAAAATGTTCGTCTCGAAGGGGGACATCTAATGATACCAAACTCGACCCCCCACCCCCTGGAGGTGGGGGAGGGAGGAGTAAAAATCTTAAATGGGACCCCCATTTTTTATTGCAGATTCAGATTCTCCAGAAAAAATTACCCCAATCTGACCTACAATTCGAGTCATTTCGGCCACAGATGGCGCTGTAATCGACAAAAATCAAAATGGGTAAAAAATTGTTGAAAAATGGTGATATCTCAAGAAATAGGGTGGACAATTATGGTGTCATTAAGTAGCATTTGTAAGAATATCAAAAACATTTAATTTTATTTTGCTGATCTGATGCCTATTTCTTGAGATATCGCCATTTTTCAACGATTTTTTACCCATTTTGATTTTTGTCGATTACAGCGCCATCTGTGACCGAAATGACTCGAATCATAGGTCAAATTGGGGTAATTTTTTCTGGAGAATCCGAATCTGCAATAAAACCAGGGGGTGGGGGTAGGGGGTCGAGTTTGGTATCATTAGATGTCCCCCTTCGAGACGAACATTTTTCATTCCACACTTTTTTTGATCCAATGTGTGGTTCTCGAGATATTTCAATGTCTTCAAATAAATTGAACACCCGGTATGATGTCAGTGTAAATAAAGGAGCTCCAATTTAACTCTTCTGAGACAAAAGTGATTCTCTTTCTGGGGTCCCAGAAAATCTTAGGACAGACTTAATTCTATTTCAATTATATTATAAACTGAAATAATCTAGAAAAGAGTATACACCGAGTGGCTGGTTTAATAGGAACACCAATGACTATGCAAATCCATTGGCATAGCAATTACTACGTATCAGTTGATCACGTGAAAGTCGATACCAATATAAAGCGAGAACACACCTGTCAACTGCAAGCGGTTTGACTGTCATCGTGGGGAAAAAAAAAAAGGATATCAGCGACTTCGAGCACAAGATGATAGTTGGTGCCTGGCAAGGTGGACTGAGTATTTCCAAAACTGCACATCTTCTAGGCTTTTCCCGAACAACCATTTCAAGGGTTTACCAGAACTGGTTAAACAACCAAAAAACAACCAGCCAGAGAAAAGCCTATGGTTGCAAATGACTCATCGATTCAAGGGGTGAGCATAGGATGGGAATGCTTGTTCGTGTGAATAGAAACGTACGTCATGACTCGTCAACTAACCATGGAGTACAACACTGGACCGTAGAATAACATCTCTGAACACACTACAAGCCGTACATTGGCAAGGATGGGCTACAACAGCCAGTCCAGGTACCTTTGATCTCCACCCAAAACCACAAAAAACGTCTCCAATTTGCCTGTGATCACCAACACTGTGCCGTCGACGACTGGAAGAAGTTCTGCTGGTCGGATGAATCCTGTTTCCTATTGCACTATGCAGATGGCCGACGCAGAATTTGGAGACAACAGCATGAAGCGATGGGCCCGTCCTGTCTGGCTTCCACTGTTCAGGCCGGTGGAGGCTCTGTAATGGTCTGGGAAATGTTTTTCTGCCATACTCTTGGTCCGCTAATACCTGTAGAACAATGTCTTAATGGTCAGGGCTACCTGAACATTGTTGCCGATCACGTTCATCCGTTCATGGCTACTGTGTTTCCCCCATTGGAAGGATACTTCCAGCAGGATAATGCTCGTTGTCACAAGACTTGTATTGTCAGGAATGGTTCCAGGAGCATGATAATGAATTCAACTTACTCCTCTGACCACCAATCATTTGAGCCAATCGAACATATTTGGGATGAGTTGGAACGAGCTATCCGCCAGCATCTAATAAGATCAACTGGGAGAGGCTGTTGCATCCGCATGGACAAACATCATGAAACCATGCTTCCAGTGGCTAACTGAATCCATGCCACGGTGAATTCGTGCTGTTATAGCTGCTAGTGATGGCCCAACACAGTATTAGGGGGATGTTCCTAATAAACTGGCCACTCAGTGCATATAGTTAAATTTCATACTTCCGACTTCTGTCCACATTTCTTGAGATCTTGAAGGTCCATCTCCATGTAAGTTCACACCCTGGATACTTATGTTGTATTTGGTCGCAGGAACCAAGTTTCCAATCCACTGATCAAAAGTGGAATTGGAAAAAAGCCACTCTTTAGTAAAATTATTACTGACATTATAATCAAATGATTCCAAAACGGTGGCTAAGACTTTATACTGCTGTATTCCACCGTTGATGTTTAGGGGTCGTTTCCACTGCAAATGAATGGAATTTTCATTGTATTCACTGCTCGTCAAATTTTGTGGTGGCCCTGGAACTAAAATAAAGACGCTATTATAACAACAACTGAGGAGATGCATTTTTCAGTTTAGATTTATTAATAATATCAAACAAATGGGACAATTCATTTCCAACAAAATTTACTATCGAAATAGTCTTAAATCTGTAAGAGAAGTAAATCTTATGATGTGATAAAAATCATTGTAATATCCTACTTAAAATTCCGGTTGCATATATGCTGTTTGCATTCAAACCTCCACAAATCTGAGTTTGGTTAGCATCGCAAGGGATCGAGCAACTGTTTGTTGGCTTTCCATTCTGCCAATTAGATCCACAATAACAGTGTTTGCCACCTTGTAGAGCGGCATACCTAGAAAGGAACAGTTGGTTTGTATTTTTAAGTGCTGTCTCACGCATTCATAGAAATAGGGAAAAATTAGAGAAAACAGTGGACTTACATGTAATACACACTAGAACAAGCATCTAGACACCTGTCAACGCTTAAACTTGCACTAGCATGATTTGGTTTGAATGGAAAGAGCCTGCCATTTGAATCATCTGTGAAACAACCTTTTAAATCTCCTCTTTCTGTTAAAAAGATTCAGAAACAAAGAAACAAAGAAACGATTAATTCTTAACCAAATTAAAATGTGAAACATGCAGATCATCATATTAAACCTCAACTCAAAAAGAAATTAAAAAAGTATTAAAAATTTCCATCAGCAAAGTTAACTATTGAAATTATTCGGTTCTTTCCTTTTTCGGTCGCACACTTACAAGACACTGAGCAAAACAGTCTAAGATGATAACATTCTCATCCAGAAAATTAAAAATTTTGTTACAAAAAGCTCACTACAAAAGGAAAACAATCAAGGATTATTAATACACTATATGATCAAAAATATCCGGACACCCCTCACAGATCATCGATTGGCCCAATGTCACATGATAATGACTTGCACATCATTTAAATAGCTTCCCACACCTTCAGACACAACTCTGCTTGGACATTGGCAAGAATGGGTCGTTCGGCAGAGCTCAGTGAGTTCCAACGTGGAACCATCGTTGGATGTCACCTATGCGGCAAGTCCGTGCGTGACATTTCCAGCCTTCTTCAGATACCCAAGTCAACAGTAGGCGATGTCATTATGAAATGGAAGACCCGGGGATCAACAACAGTTCAACAACGAACCGGTAGACCCAAGAAACTAACGGACAGAGACCATCGAGTGCTTCGTCGTGTCACCCGCAGCAACCGGAAGTCCTCGGCGGAAAAAATTGCCACAGAGTTTCGAAACGCCTCTGCAAACGATGCCAGTACCATGACAATTCGTCGGGAACTGCACACGATGGGATTCCATGGCTGTGCTGCTGCCCACAAGCCCCACTTCAGCAGGGTTAAGGACAAGCGACGTCTGGAGTGGTGCAAAGCCCACAGAAACTGGACAATGGACCAATGGAAACGTGTAATGTGGACAGACGAATCTCGCTACACACTCTGGCAATCCGATGGACGAGTTTGGGTTGGGCGCATACCTGGAGAACGCTTCTTACCTGAGTGCACAGAGCCCACAGTCAAGTTCGGAGGAGGAGGAGTCATTGTGTGGGGCTCATTTTCACGGTACGGACTGGGCCAGCTCGTTCCTGTGCAAGGAATCATGAACTCCGACCGTTATCTGAATGTTTTGGACAACTGTGCACTTCCAACGTTGTGGCAATTTTTCGGAAACGGGCCATTTCTCTACCGATACGACAATGCTCCGTGCCACAAAGCGAGGCGTGTACAGCAGTGGTTTGCGGACTCAGGGGTCGAAGAAATGGGTTGGCCGGCACAAAGTCCCGACCTCAATCCTATAGAGAGTCTGTGGGATGAATTGGAAAGACGCTTGCGGGACAGATCACATCGGCCAACTTCTGTACCTGAACCGATTCTCGCTCTTCGGGAGGAATGGAGGAACATTCCGGAAAGTACCTACCAACATTTGGTGGAAAGTCTTCCCCGAAGGGTGGAAGCTGTGATTCAGGCAAAGGGATGTGCAACGCCCTATTGATTTCCATGAAATCGTGGCTAGAGCGCAAACGTGCATGTGTCCGGATATTTGTGATCATATAGTGTATTTCAGATACAGATTTCGAGATCGTCTAACTTTAACGAAAGTGACGTCAAACTCTCTTCGTTTTTGTACAAAAAAGAAAAAAAATCTTAACTCTCAAATGTATTTAAGTGCTTTGCATTTCGCTAGCACACGAATTCATAATTCGACATAGCAAGGTTTTCCGAGATAATTTTTTGAGATAACGCGGGGAAACACATTTAATTAATAGTGAAAATGCAGGGAAATAAAAAAAAAAAATGAGATATTGAGGTTCAACTGTTTTAGTCTCTGCAAGGAAACAGGGACATAGCCAGGATTTATGTTTGAAAGGGGGGGAAGTCAAATATGTATGTGAGAAAATTATGTGGAAAAATGCACCAAATGCCAACTCCATCTTTGCTGAATAAAACAAATACCAATACTTCAAAGTTTCGCCATGTACATCTTACTTTCAGCAAAAATCAAGTATATGTACATATGTTTAAGTTTCGGCCAGCATGTTTTGCGGGTGGGGGGGGGGATAATTTGCCCTGACTTGCAGCATGGGCCACAATTCCAAGTGCTCTGCTGATAACAATAGAAGTTTGCCACCAGCATGTTGAGATAGATCTCCACTGTGTTTTGAAGCTTGCAGAGAACCATTACATTGCCCACAGAGAGAGACATAATGTCGCCCGCAGAGAACCATTCAGAACAAAATAAAGAGACATGATGTCTTCCAGGATTGTTTTTACTCTGCATACAGCTACGGTAACTCAACAGCTTCTTGAGCAATTTCAATGGAACCGAGGGACTTTCATCTTTTTCGAGAGCTGAAGAAAGGTCTGGGAGAACAGTGCTTCATCACCAAAGAAGAGCTTCAAGACCGAGCAGATCTACTTCAACATGCAGGCAGCAAAGATCTATGAAGAGGGTATTCAGAAACTCGTGCACCGGTATGACAAATGTCTCGACAAGAATGGATGAAGCTGGGACATTTCATCCATCCCTGGTTTAATTTTCAATTGCAGTCGAACCTCGATATCACGAAAACCTTGATATCTCAAAAAAATTTTATTTCCCTACATTTTCAGATTTAATTAATGTAATTTTCCCTTGTAATCTTGAAACATTTTCTCCGAAAATCTTGCTATGTCGAATTTTGACTTCGTGTACCAGCGAAATACAAGGCATTTATGAACATCATAAAGTTAAGATTTTTTCGTAAAGAGAAAATCTTTTGTACGAAAACGAAAAAATTGGACTTGCTTCCGTTAAAGTTAGACGATTCTTGTGCGTTATGAAAAAATCACGAAAAAATTTTGTGATCTTGTTGGCAAGGCTCGGTTGGATACGAGATGATTGAGCATGCGCAGTTTGTAAGGGATTCGAAACCATTCTTCTCGATGATGTCTCATAGCTTTCGGCATCTTAAATTCTAACAACATGAACCAATTTAACGTTATAAAAGCATTAATTAGTATTCACTGTATCAGACATTTTGCGTCAAAGTCAATTACAATTTGAAAACCCCACACTTAAAGTAGAACGAATTAACTATGGAAAGAATTCCGCGGCCCTTGATCCATTAGACTAACACAGATGTTCCGATAACTTTATTGTTCAGGGCTATATTGCTTGACTCTAATTTAATATTATGAAATATACAATGTTAATCATTCTCAATATGCTTTCTTGTGCTCCCTGTTTGGCACGAACCAACAAACCGTGCAACTGATTGCTATGTCTGCATGATACCTTGTTTAAAGAAAGGAATAAATACGAGGGTCATTCCAAAATTAATGCACAATATTTTTTTTTAATTTATTTTTTATTCTACACCCTTACAACTTATGGAGGTCACAGATACATCCTTTAGGAACATGTCATTTTTTCATATAATCCCCATCCCTTTAACTGCCTTATGCCACCTTGGAACAAGGATGTAAAAGTCTCGACCAGCACATTTGAGCCACTTTTTAGCAGCGTGTACGAGGGAGTCATCATCTTCAAACTTCTTCCGTGAAGGGATTCCTTCAGTTTACCAAAGAGATGATATTCACATGGTGCCAGATCGGGACTGTAAGGCGGGTGGTTCTCCATCCAAGTATTCTGATCTCCTCTGTGGTTTTGTGACTGACATGTGGCCATGTGTTGTCGTGCAGTAGTGAAACATCCTGCTTCTTCCAATGCAGTCGAACACGACTCAGTCGAGCTTGAAGTTTGAGGGTCGCCACATACCCATCAGAATTAACGGTAGTTCCGGGTGGCATGATGTCCACATGCAAGAGTCCTTCTGAATCAAAAAACACAATTACCATAACTTTACTCGCACAGTTTTGAATTTATGTTTCTTCGGTGAATTTACATGATGCTACTTCATTATCTGTATGCTAAACAGTGGCTCAAACGTGCTGGTAAAGACTTTCATCGTGCAGGTATACACGCCCTCGTTCCAAGGTGGCATAAAGCAGTTGAAAGGGATGGGGATTATGTGGAAAAATGACATGTTGTTCCTAAAGGATGTATATATGACTTCCATAAGTTGTAAAGGTGTAGAATAAAAAATAAATTAAAAAAAATATTGTACATTACTTTTGGAGCAACCCTCGTATAACAAGGAGAAGGAATATTGAATACCGTTTGTTCGTGGCATACTCTCTATACAAGTGCCATTTTTTTCATATTGTTCTCTGTATTCCCATGGTACCTTTAAAGGGCAACTGACACCAAAATTGAAGTATATCAAACACTTGTAATTTTACGTCGTTAAAGTGTTAACTAGACTCCATGTATTCAAAATCTGTTTTGGTGCTACAGTAAAATCCCGTTACAACGTACCTCACATTAACGTACATTTCAGAATAACGTACAAATTTCAAATCCCCGTCCCAAACGTAGGTATTTTAATGCTAAAAAGTTTCAGAATAACGTACCTCACTTTAACGTGCATTTCAGAATAACGTACTAATTTTACATTCCCTTGGTTAAATTATCCCTTCAGTACAACGTACATCGTTCACATGTCTTACTCTGATTGGTCAATACAGCCCACGCGAAAGTTGCAACTGGGCCAATGGGCTAATTAAACAGAGTTCACATTTCATTGGTTGGTCAGCGTAGCATATACATAGATTATGTGTTTGTTTATTTTAATTTATGTTTGTTTAATTTATGTGCATGTAACAGGGTGACTAGCGATCAGGATAGGTAAGGGAATGTAACCGGGAAAAGTCAGAAAATTTTTTGTAACCGTATAAGTCTGAGCATCATTTCAACATTTCAGAAAGATTACAAATCGTAATGGCAGATTACCAAAGTCATTTGTACCAGGCGACAAAAATTTCTGTGACACTGCCTGTGCTGTGACGTCTTATTTGCCAAACACGCTGATAGGCTCAAAGGCTTTCATCGTAACTTTCATCCTTTCATCTAGTGATTTCGTTGAAGCTCAGTCAAAAAACTAACTAGTTACAATGGTTTACTGCTGTGCGTACGGTTGCTAAAGTTCTTCAGTCGGCGAAGTTTTTTTTATTTTATTTTGAGATGATGTTGTTTTAAAAAATCAGTGATTGATGAACATCAATCGGAAAAATTTCACCCTGTCGGTTCACAGTAGGCTTGGTCATAAGCATTTCGCAAATGACTGCTTTAGCATATAGCCATCAATAGCAGAATCGATTGGTTTTACACCAGGTAGAGTACTGTTGAATGCGAATACAGTCTCGACTCTGTTTTCTCATAAAACTCATGAAACGGAAAGGACGTAGTTAAGTACAAAATAGAATATTATTTTTTTTAAATATTTACCATAAATCAGGACTTTGTACTTCAGCGTCAGCAGAATCAAGATCAGAACCGGTTTCATGATCACTACTATCGTTATCAATGGACGATTCTTCGCTATTGTAAAAGCATGCTTCTTTCTCGTCGCCTCTTTCTGGCTATTTGTTTCTGGTCTTGTTGAAAGAGGATCACATTCATATGGATTTAGATTAAATGTTACAAAGTTATTAATTATTTCTGAAACATTATCCATTTTATCAGGTAGTTCCATATCAAATGTCAGATTTCGAGGTGAGTTCCATGCTTCAGCACGGTTTCCACGTTTAGTAGCAAGTATCCATAACAAAGTAGTACATTCCCAGAGACAAATCTATCAGCGACCAGCTGCCTGAAATTTGCATGTCTGCGATGATATTTAATAGCATTTGAACCCAAGCGAAGATAGTCATGACTTCATACGAATTATGTCTGATAATGCATTACGAGTTCAGGTTGAATCACACTGCATCCAACGCCTCTCGAAACATCAATAAGGTATTCGGTGTAGGCACCATAAACGAACGTCCTGTCCAACGTTGGTTCCGAAAATTCCAGGCATGAGTGACGGACTTGCCAAATGAGTCACGCGGCAGACCGCCCAACGTGTTGAATGACACTGATCTGAAGCGATCTGTGGAAGAGGACCCGTCAAAAACTGTTCAGGACCTTGCAGGGGATCGTGCTGTTTCAGTGTCGACTGTCAGGAGACACCTTAGGACCATCGGCATGGTGAAATAGCAGGACAAATGGGTCCCACATGAACTTACGGAAAAAAAAACAGAGCGTTGGTTGGAGGTGTGTATGGAATTACTTTTGTGCCATGAAGAAGCGGGGATTCTTGATCACATTGTCACCTGCAACGAGAAGTGGCTCCTATATGACAATAGGAAACGATCAGCACAGTGGCTGGATGCTGATGAACCCCCATGACAGTTCCCTAAACCCCCATTGCACCCCAGAAAGCTCATGGTTCCAGTTTGGTGGAACATCCGTGGTGTAGTGCATTACAGCTCCCTGCAGCAGGGAGAGACGATCACCGCTGCGACCTACTGTCGTGAACTGCATCGTATGCACACAAAACTGTGTCAGCAACAACCTGCACTTGTGCATCGCAAAGGCGTCCTTCTGCTGCATGACAATGTGTGTCTGCACGTTGCACGAACGAACGACCGTGCAGGCGCTACAGGCTCTGGGCTACGAGGTGCTTCCACACCCCCTGTACTCTCCGGACCTCTCCCCTACCGACTACCATCTTTTCCAGAGCCTGGACAATTTTCTACGGAGGAAAACATTCCTAACCCAAGCAGACTTCGAAAACGCATTCTGGGAGTTTATTGAGTCCCGTGACCATAGATTCTGTCAGAGAGGGCTCGAGAAGCTGCCAAATCGTTGGCAACAATGTTTGGATTGCAATGGGGTTATTTCGAATAGCACATGTGAAGGTGTCCTTTCTAGAGGGCTGTTAAAGATGACCTCTACAATCTGACATTTGATATGCAACAACCTGATATTATTGATGAAAAATAGGAAAGAAAATTCTATAGCCTGGATTCGAACAAGGAACCTTTGGCTCAGACTGCCAACACACTAACCAATTGGCACCACTGGGCACACGAAAGCTTGACATAATAATAATCATTTTATTATTATTGTGAGATGTACGCGAAATCAACTCGTTGGCTTTTTGACTGTATGAGATCTAACAGATGTTTGACGCTAATGACGTCGTGAACCTGCCCCTGGTGTTAAAAGAGCGAAGATCAGGTTTTTCATGGTTGCACGGAATTATTACTGTACTTAAAATAGAACGTTTTTAGTGTCAGTGATATTTTTGATGTCAGTTGCCCTTTAATAATAAAAATCTTGATTTAAAAGCAACCCTCCATACCTCGAAATATCTTTATATCGCATTATTTTTTTGTTCCCATGAAATTCATGATATCGAGGGTTCGACTGCATTTTCAATACTCAAACTTACTGCAATTCTAATTACATGTAAATTCAAATAAATGAGTCATTTACTTTTTAAGAAGGTTGAACTAGTTATATGAAAAATAACGGAAATTTTAATGATTTTTGGGTTGTGGTTTAGTATGACGATCGGTTAATGTTAACTATCTGGACATTGCGCAATGACTGATCATGTGATCAGGGTAAATGAAATTTTTGCTAGTTTAACCATCACTGCTCAGCCATCTATTGTGATTAAATAGAAAAGGGGGTATACACAGTCGAACCCTGATAGCTCAAATCGTCAACGGACCACATAAAAATTTTGACTTATCAGGTTTTGGAGTTAACCAGCAAGTCGAAAACGAGGCTACATGACCACTACAAAGATTACACGATACTCACAATATTTATAGGAATTTGATTAGTTTTAATGAGATCCATATACAAATACAATACGGACTCAGTAAAATACGGTCTGTTCCAACACCAAATCAATTCCCGTGCTGTTTTGGCATGGCTTCCAAATTCTACTTCCGGTTTGTAAAATTTTTCGGAAGGCATCTCCTGGCGATTTTTGCCCATTAATTTTTCATCTGATGACATTTATAATGTACGTATAAATGTTTTATATTTGAAACGGAGAATTCACACTTTTTTTTCTCGAATTTCCGTTACTTTTACATCGACAAAGGCAATGAGACAGTGAAGTTTCGAAATCAAAATGGTGACGGGCAACCAGAAGTATACGACTGCTTCTAAAAACTCGTTTGCGATCGTTCATGCAACGAACTTTATGGTCAACATGAACACTTCCTTTAAAATTGAACGTGCAATCGTCATCAATTACTACGTCTAAATATTCTCCCATTGAACGATCGCAATCAACAAGTTTGATTCGCAATTTTGCGTTCGGGCTAAGTTTTGCTTTTCACAATGGCTGCCAGCGACTGCAAAAGATTCCTGCATCATTTTCTTTAACATGTGGACGTAAAAAATATAAAGTTGAAAAATGAAATAAAGTTTCAACAGGCAAAGCTTGTTTTTTTAAGACACGTTTTGCTTAAATTTAGGAATACGTATTCACTAAAACCAAAATTACTTTGAGTTATCCGGAATTTATTAAAAAATTTGTTTGAGTTAATGAGTGAATTTTCTATTGAATGAAATGCTCTGGGGGATGGGACTTAGAATATCGTTTGAGTTAACCAGGAATTTGAGTTATCAGAGTTTGAGTTATTCGGGTTCGACTGTATCAGTTCGTTAGAGTGGGGGTTGGGGGGCACAGCCCCCCAGTCTTTAAAAAATAAATTCTTTTACCTTGGTCTCATAATCAGTCATCGCGCGATGTGCAGATAGTTAACATTAGGTATAATGCTTAATACTATGACTGGTTGGTTAATGCAGGGTGTTTGCAAATATTTGTTAGGGTTCTTTAGATTCTTCTTACCAGTGGTAGACTCGAGTCCCATTACTCAAATGAAAAGGGCACGTCTCGAGTTTGTGCAACAATCATCACAAATGTTTGACGACGGGAGCTCCCTTGGTGGCACAGCTGTTGGTTTCATCTCAGCTGATAGGAATGAAATATCAGCTGGATGTCTCCCATGTCATGAAGGAAGCTCACACGAGCAAATGTATACTCAAACTCACGACGTTCATGCTTTCTTTATGGCTACCACAGGTACGAATTAACCTTCAAATCATCATGTTTGTAAACACCTTGTATGAACGTTCAGTTAAGATTTACATTTTTTTTTTTTTATTAGAACAACTAATAAACTAGACAGTGTTCAAGAAATATTATTTAAAAAGAATGTTTACCTGCAAAAATAAAGGGGAAAAGGAAGACGGTAAGAATCACGAAACGCGTTATAATAAGCGACGAATAATTAAGAGTTTCGAGATATTTCATCGCCGATTCCATTCGTTTATTCGTTTGTTTGTTGTTTTTTTAATTAGATCAAGTTTAAGGCTTCTTATTAAAAACGACCATCAAATAACGGAATGTGTAGAATAATAATAAAAAAAAAGTTCAAATGAGCTGCCAACGCCCAGGTGTTATAAAGTTGTTATACAGAAATGTAAACAAGCGACGATCGGAGTCTCTAAGCATTTTGGATCCGTAAATGCATGTGGAACCCCGCAATGGGATTCGTGTAGTTGCCACGATCAGGTACGAGAAAACGATGTGGCCATTCGATGGTCCACGTCAATAACAAATTCGTTTAGGTGATCGGCTTTTATCACCGCACATGGCTTGTAGGCTGGTGGAGAAGGTGAGGCAGGTGAGCTCAGGAAGGGCTAGTGGCAGTGGCCAAGAAGCAAATCGTGCCGTTTCAAATGAATAATAGCAGCGTTAATTTGATAATTCTTATAATGACAACGTTACTTTTGAAATTCAGTTTCGTTGCATGTGCCTCGGGTAATAAAGAAACGTTTCATATTTAATTAAAATATATTTGATTTACTCAGCACAAAGGCAAATATAAGGAGAAAATAAAAGTCCCACAAAGCGATACCAGAGGCGCTGTTTCAAAGCGGAAATGCATAGAACGAAAGCACTGAGAGCAAAGAAGTAAATACAAAGAAGTAACAGAAACGTCGGGACGTTTGATGTTTCTGGCAACGCTTTCGCTCGAATTGGTGGCTCCCTCGGACGGCGAATGGGTATCATTACGTATTTCTTTCTTATCATCTTCACATTTCAATGAATTTTAAGGTTATTATTATTATTACAAGAAGCGAACCCACCCGATATATAATCGGAAAATAACCCATTGTTAGATTTTTTCTTTGTTGTGACATAGTTCAACGTCGCTGATTTTATATAAATGATTATTATTATTATTATTATTATTATTATTATTATTATTATTATAAAACATCATCTGTACCAATAACAAAAAATTAATCCTCCCGAAGAAGGTATAGGAAAGTAGCGGAAGCCCTGAGCTCATCTATTTCTACTCTTATCTGCACTTTTTAACCTCCCCCCCTCCCCAATTATTTTTAATCGAAAAATTGATTTTCTCGAACGTAGTATTTAGAAAATGTAAAAGAGCTCTATCTCATCATTTCTGATCAAATGACATATCACATGCACTGACCTACGGTATGTGACGCCACTGGACGCCATGTTGGTAGGGGCAATAGTTTAAACTTTTTTGTGACATTTTTATTCGAGATTATTCCAATATAATTAATTTGATGGGAAAATTTAAATTAAAACTTTTTACTAAGATAATTAAATATTATCTTTTTGGTTTGGCAGAGCATAAAGTAAATAATATTTACTAAACTTAGACTGCTTAACCAAACCTTACACACATTAAAGATTTGATTTAAAGTATTTAAAAGCTTATTTTTAATTAATTAAAAGTTTACTTCGAACATTTGTTAAGTTAAGTTTACTTTGTTTATCTTTACAATGCTCTTTCTGGCATTAAAAATCAGAATTGATCCAACAATCAAAGAAACGTTGCACACACGATGAGATTTCTTGCCCCTACTAAGATGGCGGATGGTGGCGTCAAGTTTTTCGCTGGATGCGCCATCCAGTTATTTATATAGGCACGGCCTACGAGATAGTAAAGGTCGTGATATAGGTCAGTGATCACATGACATACGTTGCCATTGTTCTAAAGACTAAGTGACTGCCGCCCCCACAACTGCGACCCCACTGGAACTATTTGGCCCAAACTTCGTAGTAATGTAGAGCTTGCCTAGAGAAATTCCAATACCGAATTTCACTTCTTTACATAACTAAATGCCACTAGTTATTTTGCCCCCTCTAATTCCCACCCCCGTAACTCAGACCCCATTAATGATCCAAACCCACAGTGCATTATATGGTCACGTGCTGTAAAAGCTCTATTAAAAAAAAATAATAATAATAAAAAAATAAACAGCTATATTCTGTCCAACGAAAGTTGGAGTGGGAATGTCCAGTTAAACTTCCTATTTCAATTGTTAGACATTGTTGATTCTATTTTGGCAACAATGTCTAACAATTGAAATAGGAAATTTAATGGACACGCCCACTCCAACTTTCGTTGGATAGAGTACAATTTCAATTTGAATCAACTTTTATCTTCATTGTTTCCTTCCCAACGATCTCAACAATCAAAATTAACTTTCACCTTTCACATGGTTGTTCAATTTAAATCAATTTCTTTATTTAACAAGATTTTATCCGCGCGCAATATGCGCGGTAATTAGTTTCAAATTCAATTAGAAATCAACAATTGCAAAGCTCGCACGTTAAAATTGTTTCGTGTGACGAATTCACATGTTCTCCTTTATTTATAGTTTGATTTAAAAAAAAAAATCCCACTGAAGATAAGTCTGGGTAGACTGGAAAGCTTTAATTTATTTTATTTAGACCTCACTTCTTCAAAAAACTTCAAAATTACACAATTCTTCAAAAATTTTCAGCATTCTTCTCCAATGTTCTTTAGCATCTCCGGTTCCCTTCTGCAAGACCAACTTCTTCAACTCGATAGTTCCTTCTGATTTTGATTTCTTCAAAAACATGTACTATTTCTTTCTAATCTTCATTTCTTCAAGAACCTCTTCTGTTTCCTTCTGAACCTTAATTCTTCAAGAACATCACTGCATTTCTTCAACTCTTTCAGCATCTCATACGATATTAAACTATTAGTGATTTATTTATTTATTTATTTATTTATTTATTTATTTATTTATTTATCTTATTTTGTCTTATCTTCTATTTTAATTTGTAAAGGAAAATTTTTAATATAGCTATTTAATACAATATATTTCTCTCTCTTTTTTTTAAATTAAATTAGATAGTTTTAAGTATTTATTTATTTGATCTTATTTTATCAAAATTTCAACATATCTTTTCGAAACATAAGCTTTTAGGTCAATTTCAGAGAAAGAAAAAAGTGAGTTGGGGAAACGAATACATAGATCATCAATTTTCTCTCTCTCTCTCTCTCTGCACATATTTATTTAATTATTGTAAAATGATTTTAATGAAGTCATTTATTGATATTAGTGATATTAAAATCTTTTTTTGTTAATAAATATTGCTCATTCCCAATAATAATTTTTATCGCGTAGGGCTAGTACATTAACTGTAGAATCTTTTTTAGTTTTTTGCCTGTTAACAGCAATTTCAGCATTGAAAACTGCAAACTTTTGAGAATGTTACTCATTCGCTGCATGAGGGCGCCACAGTTTCATGATGTAAAAATTA